>CAXKVX010001674.1:0-103449 GCA_964058865.1 Eleocharis quinqueflora | reverse complement strand
GGTCAATTTTAGTACTCTTGAGATTTGGTCTTTAAATATCCAATTCATTGTAAATGGCTATGCTTTTCTTTGTGATGATCATTAATTCATTATAATATGAATTTCTAACTATCCATAAACAAATTGTTCAAAATTGATGCACGTTTAAATCTGCAGAATTCACCTTTTCTTTTCAGAGGTCAACCATGTCCTCAGTCCGTGGGTGACCCAAAACAATTTTGTACCAGAAAATATACAAGTTCCTAATTTTAGATGAGGCATCCAATTTGAAGAATTTAGACAAGGCATCCAATTTGAAGAAATTAAATAAGGCATCCAATTGACAAAATCGATTCAACTCCTATTCAACTCCTATCTGTGACGCCAAACCCCAATCTAAAGAAATTAGGAGAAGGCATCCAACTTGTGGAAGAATCTGTTTGGTAACAAGAGAAGTATGCTATCTCCGTTGCATGCCCTCTCAGTCAAATCAGGACAGTCCCACAGAGTTGCAGATCACAAAATCAACGATGAAGTTGATTTTAAATGTTTATTTGTACTTATCTAATATTATTATGCCTTATTTTTCTAAAAAAAATGGTGCCTGCCGAGATATCTTTTCAAGCACATACTAACTGTGCGGCTTAATACAAGAAATAAACATTGATTCAACCAATATAACAGCCTCCATGAGCCGTTGCCTTTCCGGTCTAGTAAGAACATATTAAGTTGTCATGATATCTATAAATTTGGAACTCTGTATCATACTTGGACAATAGAGGTAGATACATGAATGAAATAATATAAGAGCAATAATATATGGCATATTATGATGTTCTTTAAAACAAGCATACACATTTATACAAGCACATTTGAGTCGGCTCTTAATGGCGAACACCAAGTTTCAATAGATGGTTTCTTCGGAATAAACCATGTTCAGCCCTTGAAATAATACTCTCCATGTGTTTACGCAGCAAGGACGATAATCACAATGAGTAGCACTACTCCAAATATCACCAGCAGCAAGCATATCTACATTCAAATTTTATAAATTGTGTTACTACAATAATGGAGAATCTCGAATGTGATGCTCCAAAAATGAGAATGTTACTATTACATAAAGGCATAATTCTCAGGTCCCCAAGAAATTAGGCATAATTTCAAAATATACTATTGGAAGGAATATATAATTACAATCCTTCGAAAATCTACTCAGGCCAAAACTTGGATGTACGAGTTACGTATCAATTTATTTTTTTGGTTAAACTTCTGAAAAACTGAAAATTTAATTAATATTAATCACTCCTTAGCAACATATCTTTACTAGTTACTACAATATTTCCTGTAATTTCCAGACCCCAGTTGACTTCACACCTCTCCCCAAAAATAAAGAGCACCAACAATAAAAATAATAACTAGAGTGAGACTATGGTAATTTCAAAATATACTGTTGGAAGGATTTTAAAATTACAATCCTTCAAAAATCTACTCAGGCCAAAACTTGGGTGTACGAGTTACGTAGCAATTTATTTTTTTGGTTAAACTTCTGAAAAACTGAAAATTTAATTAAGATTAATCACTCCTTAGCAACATATCTTTACTAGTTACTACAATATTTCCTGTAATTTCCAGACCCCAGTTGACTTCACACCTCTCCCCAAAAATAAAAAAGCACCAACAATAAAAATATTAACTAGAGTGAGACTATGGTAATTTCACAAAGTACAGGACGCACGATACTTCGCATCCGTATCTCAGATTTTGAATTTCAAATGACCGTCCAAACCGTTGAACATGATCCTCATATTTAATCTCCTATGACCCAATTTTACATTTTTTAGATATTTTTTACTATGTGCAAGATATGTACTTAAATAAAGTTTCAGGTCAGACTAATAGGGCAAACTAATAGAATGAACTTTTATTTTCCTCCTAAATTTCAACTATTTTTATTACTCTTATTATAATACTTAATATAAGTGAGGTTATGTTACTTCACAAAGTACAGGACGTACGATACTTCACATGTATCTCAGATTTTGAAGTCCAAATGACTCATCCAAACCGTTGAATGTGATCTTTATATTTAAATCTCCTATTTATCATCCGCCAAACCGATTAATCAGCTGCAAAACCTGATTAGTTATTCACCAAACCAATTAATTTTTCAGATTGGGTTTCATTTCTAGTCTACCCCAATTTGTTTGGAACTAAAGGCTTTGTTGTTGTTGTTGTATCAAAATATAATAAATAAGCACATATTACATTTTCAAAATTACTATTATATCATGAATTCATACATTTATATTTCTATTTATTATATTTTAAAATAAAACTAGTATATATCATATTCTTAAATGTGGAAGTAATTTATTTTCTATTGGATTATTAACATTTTTATGTATTAAAATATAAACGTCAAATCGTCCGCAAAAATCCGGTTAATCGACCACATAACGATTATATGCTTGACGGTACCCCTCCGTCCGTCGAGCACATTCTGTTTCTAAAACATGATTTCAGCAACACCTTTATATCATCTTCATCCAACTTCTCAAGAAGTTCAGCCATCCTCTACATCAGATTTGACCTTGCACCTCTAGTTTAGATCACAATTTTTCTCTTCTTTCAAAATTCTCACCACTCAAAGCCATCATGTTTCTTCTCTCGATTTAGGAGACATAAATCATCACATCAACCAAAGTCACGCCTCTCTTCATACTCACCCGGCACAACAGTTGTGGGAATCCTCCCCCCCCCCCCTTCCCCCCCAAAGGCTCACAATTCTAAAATGGTTGTGGATGAAAGGTATTTTAGATGAGTACTGAAGCGCTGTAGTGCATCAGTACTGTAATGGCACAACAGAATAAAGTTTTTCTTTTAGTTGTAAGAAAGCTACACGAGTACTGTAACATCGCAACGGGTTGAAGTTTTTCTTTTAGTTGTATGAAATATGTGTGACTCTGATACCAAGTTGAAATTTAGGAAAAAAGGAGATTCATTCTATTAGCCTGCCATGATCTTAAATAGACTTAAAAAGAGAACACATCTTACACATAAATCTCTGTTTTATTATATAAGTCCTCTTTTGCAAAACTAAAGTACCCTTAACTCTCAACAAAAATAATAATAAAATAAAAGACAGTTTTTCTTGTAGAATGCTCCCCATTGATTAATAAATCACATATGCAGTGCATGTGTGCGGCAGATTATAACGTGGCTGAGGTAACAAAACAGGGGTATACAGGGGGTTATGTTGTTAACTTACTTTGAAGGAAGAATTCAAAATTTCTTCGAACTTCCTCAGAAGAACCAAATTGGTCCAAACTTTCATTTTCACTTAGTTAGTCCTTGAACTCTCACAAAAGAACAAGTTAATTCATGAAATTTCATATACACCAAATTGACCGGAAAAATTCCGTAAAGTGAACTAGAGCTGATCCTTGTTAAGAACTACCTTAGTTACTTCGAGAGAAGTTGAAGGATCAAACTAGTTTCTTTTTTAAAGTTTCAGAACCACATTGGTGCAAATAGAGGTTCATAAAACTTGCCCTTTTTCTGAAGTTTCAGGATCAACATAGTTTCATTTCCTTTTTTTAAAAGTTCACGAATCAATTTGGTGCAAATATAATTCTAAAACTAAATTGGTTCCAGAAGTTCAAGGATTAAGCCTGATTTGTTTCCTAACTTTGAGTTAAAATAGTAATTTCACAATAACACACACACATTGTACTAATTGGAAAGATGGCAGACCATAAAATACGAAGTTCTTTAGTTTCTGAAGGATAATATGATACTTGTGATTCAAAGGCAAAACAAATAATTCAACCTTCAAAGAAGAAAACAATTTTTCTATTGACATAATAAAATAATATCATTTGTTCCAATTGGGTTTCATTTCTAGCCTACCCCAATTTATTTGGGAATAAAGGCTTTGTTGTTGTTGTTGTTGTTGATGATGCGTTGTCACTTTGCAGCATATCCCACTAGTACCGGGCCGATTTACTGGAGTATCATCAACTTCCGGTACTGTTTTACAATAGTCCAGGTTTGTTGTTGCATGCTTATGGGATCTATATAAGACTGGCATTGGTACATTTTACTAATCCAGGTAGGTTTTATTGCAACCATAATATGCATGCAAGGTGTTTCTTGGTTCAGGTTCTCATCTTAGCATCTAAGCTTGCAAAACAGAAGGATCTTTCATTAAGAAAACAAGACAGTGAAGAAGGTTACCAAAGAGGAGGAAGACTTCTGAGTCTTTGCAGCTTTAACAAGCTGCGCTCTTGCTTGTGCAGTTGCTGCAACAGAGGTCTCTATATGGGTGTCAATATCATCTGCAATTCGATATTACATATCTTAGTGTTTTTGTTTTTTCTTTGAGATACCTGTAACTTCTGCATAAGGGTAATTACAGCAATATATAGACAGAGTAATAGACAAAAGGCAGTACCAATCACTGCGCCTTGATCATGGACAAGAACTGCAAGGTCTTTGAAAATCTCATTGACTTCACCAATCTGTTGCTGTATTTCTTGAATTCCTTGATCTCTCTCCTCTATCACTGCCTCATTGTAGACTATCTCATTATCCAAAAAGAGCAATTCTTGTCTTTGCCACAAGAAAAAAAACAATAACAAAAAAGTTATTAAAAATTTCCTTTTTCTGCCTAATGTGTCAGTAGGCATTATTATACTTCGGTGCTTGTTTGTATTGAATTGGGACTGTTTCAGTACAGTGAGATGGGGGATAAGAAAAGGGGGATATAGAAGTTGGAAGTATAGATAAGTATAAGGCATTAGTGCTTAGGCCATGCACTAATGCTATATAGAGATATGATCGACTAGGATACAGAGGGTGGTATGCTGGTTGTAAGTGTCTGTATGTCTTCGTTCTTTAGTAATGAAAAATGAAGAGGAGGTGTTCCCCTCTTGTTTAAAAAAAAAAAAGGTATTAAGAATAAGAAGGTATTGTCATTATAGATGTACTTATTACCTAGTGCCCTACAATTCTTACTACACACACACTCACACACACACAGAGAGAGAGAGAGAGAGAGTGAGAGTCTGAGCAATACCTTCTAGATTGGAGGAAAGCCTGCTGTTCCGAAGACTTATCACCAGTCTCTACCTCACCTGCATTGTAACTGCAGAGAACCACAAACAGAAATAAATATGGAGTATCACAAAGGAAGGGCATGTCACTGGGATTGTGGCCAAAAGCTTGAAAACTAACTCAAAACACATTAATTTCAGAAATTCTTCCCACCGGACCACCAGTTTTCCTCTCATCCCTTGATGTTCAACGTTCCAACATTTCAATTTCAATGCTTCAACATTGTATCTTTTTTCTTTTCCATTCCATCAACAATGGAAAAGAAGTAGCTAGATGCTGGCATTAAAAGGGTTTGATGAGACTTTTTCAGTTAAATTATGCAACAATTTGGGTTACCACTAAGAACGATGTCCATCAATATCTGACTTAAATGAGATAGATGCTAGTACTAAAGTAGCTAGTAGATATAACATTATAAGATCATCCACTTTCAATTATTCAATCTGTGAAATGGATGATACTTTAGCATAGCAAGGGAAGTACAGTCCTGCTTTTCCAGTTTGGCCTGTCCATTTAAAATTCATAGACCAGACCGACCCACTGAAATCATTCAAGAAGGGATTGATGTGTATCTGATCTGACCATTTCAGATCAATCGCACAAACTGGAAAACAGGGTCCTACTTTCTTGAGTGAAAATATCAGCAGAAAAGAAGTCAATACTTTAGGAACTTCTGTAACTTAATCCAACAAAAGAGATGGAAAGGGACCTAGAGGGAAGGAGAGAAGAAGAGATGAAAGGAGCATATGCAGATTCTCTCTCCACTGCAAGGCGTTGGGCTCTCTGAAACTCCTTTAACACTGCTTGCAAATCCTTTGCCAACTTGGCATCAGCAATCTTCTTGCTTGCCTACATTCAATCATATAAAAATGAATGACCAATGTTTTTAGTAGTAACGTAAAATAATTATTTGGTGGATTGGCATCGCACTTACACTGACTTGGGTGCGGTGATCTGCCTCACTCGCCTGTTTCAGCTTCTCTGAAGTATCTTTTACCAGATCAGTAATATATGCTCTTGTCTTGTGCCTGTATTTTAATGTTCCTCTGCATTATACCTTATCTTTTTCCTTTCTTTTTAGTCACCTCTCATTCAAACATTTGGTGCCAGATCATTTTCGTAGAAGGTTAGACTTCTTTATTCCGACATTGCTTTCTAGTTCAAATCTGGTTTTAAAGAATCACAATAAAACTGGCCTATTGTGTAGACCCTATCTAATATACAGAGATGGCTCGACTTTTGGTGTACTAAGTTAAATTGTGCATAAAGTCTGGAAGTGGGAGTGTAGTCCCAGCTGAATTTTACCTTTATTGAACTATAATATAAACTTAGCACTAGTATAGTTCCATGCACCAGAAATTCATCAGGAAGAACTGAAGGCCAAAATTTTAAACAAAATTCACACAATTCCATAGTTTTCCGACTCAAATAGTCACATTACCCAATTTCTTTACCAGAATTTTCAATTCCCAATTTCCAACTGCGCAGAGGTATTGAATTCAAAATAAATGAGGAAGAATTACATACAATCGCTCTCTGAGATCGGGGGTATCCTTAGGCGTACCAAGCGAATTAACTAGCCTCTGAAAAGTAGAGACAGAGGTATTGATTTGAAAGATACCAGACGCCACCGCCTGGGACGCCGTCTGCCCCGCCGGAGCTGCGTCGCCTCTCTTCCTCTGTGACGCCGGGATCCTTCCAGCCTCCAGATCTTGGAAACTCATCGTCGATCTCTATTATCTTCTTTCTCCGTCTCTCTCTCTACCTTACTTGTGTGTTGTTTTTATCGTCGCTTTGTGTTTCTCCAACAAGAAGGAACGAGAGAGAGTGGCCAGGTCGCCAGGAGGGAACAGGCAATGGCAGTACTGGTAATTAATTGTGTGAACAGACCGCGAAGATTTTTATAAATAGTACGAATATAAACCGGGTTAAATATGATGGTTCAGAACCAATAAAATTTTATAAATGACGGAGGAGGACGTTATTTTTATTTTTTAGTAACGCTTCTGGATTTCTTTTATTATTTTATTATTTTTGTCTATTTTTTTGTTATTTGAGGTTCATACAGCATAAAAATCATCATCAATTAGAGGCACAAGGTTAATAATTTGGTGTACTTTTTTGCACCAGAGGGTGCGCTTTAATCTGGACTGTCGGATTAGGATTTGACACTCTACCGTCAATGATACGACGCAGGGGGATTTTTTATTGTTAAATTAGAAACGTCAAAAACATACTCGACGGTTCGGACAAAATTGCACACTCTGGTGCAAAAAAAGTGCACTAAAAGATATTGTTCTGAGACAAGCAATAGTTGTGCCTCTAAAGATGAAGAATAATCAGATCCAAGTCATTAATTTTGGTAGGCATTTGATACATAAGTAAAAAAAATGAAGGAGAAATCAGAGGCACAATCATTAATAGCATCTCTAGATAAATTATTTAGGAGTGCAATCAAGTTGAAGATGATTTTTATCTTATAGTGTATCCTAGATAAGAAAAAATAGACAAAAATAATAAAATAATGAGATGCTATTAACAATAGTGTCTTTTGTCATTTGTAAAATATTTTAGACATTTTGAACTATTACATTCAATCTGACTCATATTTGAATTCTTTATTAAAAAAATATATGCGAGTGTTAAGCTAATTGTCTCCATTTTGATGAACAAGAGATATCTGTTTTCATTTTTGTGCGTTAGTTGCATGATTAATTCGATGACCGAAAAGTAACTCTTTTTGTGAGGAATGGAGGAGCTCCTAAAAAATTGGAATTTTTTTCATAGATAGTCAAAAGAATTGGCTCATGATCATCCTAAAAATTTCATCGATGAACAAGGACCCAATTATTAGTTGTGCCTATAATTATTTTTTTTCAATTTTTTTTACTCTCATGCATTTTTCTTTTTTTCATAGATAGTCAAAAGAATTGGCTCATGATCATCCTAAAAATTTCATCGATGAACAAGGACCCAATTATTAGTTATGCCTATAATTATTTTTTTTCAATTTTTTTTACTCCCATGCATTTTTCTAGATTTTTCAGAACCAACTTCACACTTTAGAAGCGCAAGTAATAATTTCACCCCTAAACAAACTCAAAAAAAGTGAAAAAAACTTAGAGATACAAGTAACAATTGTGCCATTGATCATCGATGAAATTTTTAGAAAGTATTTGATCATATCTTTTTAATGAACCAACTTTTTGACTATCTATGAAAATTTCCCTAAAAATTCCATTTAGAAATAAAATCAACAATTGCGATGATCCCAGCAAAACATAGCAAGAATTATTAGCTGGGGCGTAATAATTAAGGAGTCAAACCATACCATTTTGACCCTTTAACTAGTCAAACCGAGTGGATGTCTATTATATTTAAGTATAATGTTTCGTAGATATCACATTTGATATTAATTATTGATATCGATTTTTGTATGCACTTTTAGTTGAGTTATTATGTGTCACATCCCAGAATTAATAACTAGCTTAAAGGTGTTAATTCCGCCACGTGTATTTGATTACGAGTACACGAAAGACTTAATTTTGCCACTCAAAAATAAAAATAAGATTTATTTATTTTACTTAAATTTTTAAGGAAAGCACACACATGAATCACACAATACGTGAACCTCCAACAAATATATATATATATATATATATATGAGGAGGGATCCGTAACCGCCATTCATTTCGTAACCGCTCGTAACCGCTCCATCATATCAAGTGTAAATCGTCGATCCGGATCATTGAAAATATTCTCCATACTAATATAGACTTAGAGACCGAATTTTATATTTTTTTTTAATTTTTTTACTATTTTATCGGAAGGGTTGAAAATTGGATGTTTGTAAATCGTTAGATAAATAAATTTTCAATCCATCCGATAAAATAGTAAAAAAATTCAAAAAAATGTAAAATTTGGTTTCCAAGTCTATATTAATATGGAGAATGTTTTCAACGGTCCGGATCGATCATTTACATTTTCTATCATGGAGCGGTTGAAAGTTTGGCGGCTACGGATCCCTCCTCTATATATATATAATCTAGGATCTATACAAAGTTTTACAGCGGAAGCTAACAGAAAATAAAATACATATAAGAGAGGACGATCCCATCAAAGGACGTGGAAACAACCTCACTAACCTACTACAAACTACTCCTAACAAAAGAAAGTAAAATAAAACAAGGATCTGATCAACAAAACGGAGGACGCCTGGATACACCATCCTAACGCTCTCCTCTACACATCATGTGACTCCTGCTCCGTACCTGGACCCCACAACCAACCGTGGAACGTGAGTAATTTATAAAAATTACTCAGTGTGGATTAAGGTCCAGCCTTTGAGATTATATCTGATTCAAGGTTGGACCAATCACATTTACTGAGAATATCTATATCAAGTTACTACACCTAACTTATGTTTTGTTTATCCATTAATCAACTTAAGTAAATGTTTAAGTCTATCCAAAGAGACGATACAAGAAAGAAACCTCAAAAATATTTATGAGGAATAGTAATATAAGATAACTAATATGAAAAGATATCAAACTCCCAGACAAAGGAATGAATTTGTCAAGTTTTGAAACCCGGGTGGTAGGACTTCAGGATTCGCCCCCTTAGACGGGTCTAATATAATCAGCTGCCAATCTAAGGGTATAGTTAGACGAGTCTAGTATAATCAGATGCCAATCTAACTTAAATCTGAGTTCCAGAACGAAACGTCCTAGTAAAAATAGAGCGGCTATAAAAACGCACACTCGATCAAAAGCGAACCGAGAAGCCTACCCTTACAAAAAGAAAATAATAAACATAAACTCTCGGTCTCAACCGTCATACGGAAATAAGGAACCGACTATTCGTTTGAATAATAACAAAAAGGAAACTCCTTGTACTAGTTAGAGCCAAGGGGAGGCCCAGATTTTTCCGTTACTCACTAGGAGTTAATAGGGAAACCCCTTCGAATATTTGGAGATCTCGCAAATTTCGGCAAATTGAAATATAAAAAGAACGAAATAGCTCCAATACTCCACATATGACATGCATACTCTAAACTGAGAAACCGAACCTTAATCACTCAAAGAGGAAGTATTATAATATATATACTAATAAGAATCTTTGAAAATGAAACTCTCGAACTGGCACTACGAGCCATCAAGTGATGATCACGTTTGATGAGCATCAGCCGAATGTCTATGAAGACATCCTGACGGGAGGATCCCACGGGCGTTTAGCTTGCGTACGTAACCCATCTGTCACGATGCCCTCACGCCACACATCCAGTTGGTGATCATCGGCCCGACTCTCATCACTCCCGACGAGAATACATATAATAAGATATTATACACATCTACCTATAAGTAGCTAATAGCCTATACAATTCATATATCAGATCTTACATGCAAAAATGAGGTGCAATGACATGCAAGTGCAGGTTGGTCTCAATTAATGGTACAGTTACCAGTATGCAATCATGACAGTTCAAGTCCTACGGCTCTGATTAGTTATTGTTGGTAGTTTTGGTACCGCAGTTCAAGTTAGGTAAGTCTGGTAGGTCCTAATAAAAGAGAAAGGAATATAATCTCCAGGAATCCACACATGGAAAGGAGTGTGATCTACTCTATCGTGAGATCTGCTGCGTCCGTGCTGGGATTAGCGTCGTCAGCGACAGTATAGAACTCGTCCACCGAAGGTGAGTCCGAGTCAACTAAGCCTCCTAATTATTTAATGTCACATCAGGACGATAATTTGCAAAATATAAATAAAATACATCACGATGAAAGCATGTTATAAATTCAACCACTTTTATTTGTGCACTTTTATTATTAAACTGACAAAAGAAGAAAGGAAAATAGTTAATTAGATATTAACTAATATGTGTGTATTTATATTATTTGTGTTTATATAGAATTTGATCAATTTACATGTTATTGTGATTGGACATTTACTTAGTCATAATTATGTGTATTTTTATACGTATTATATTTAATGTTACTTATATATAGTTATATGTATTGTATTTAATGTATTATGTGCAATACATGTATTATATTTAATGTGCTTTAGAGAAGTTGATCAATATATATATATGTATTTATATTTATACGTTACTTACTCATATTTAGCGCGTGTGAAATGTATAATTAGGTGCGTGTTTGTACTTGATGTGATATAGAGAAATTGATCAATATATATTATTTTATATATAGTTATACTTAATCCAATTTTGTTGGTGGTGTGTGATATTTTATTAATATATATACAATGTATTTAAATATGTTTGATAATTAACTAATCATGTTATTATAAGTATTTAATTAATTTAATCATCGTGTATAATTGTGAGTCAAGTGTAAATATGTAAACGCCGTGCCTAATCAACTATCATATTTATATAACCGAGTCATATACTATACGTTATAGTATTTTTGTGCTACATATAGTATAGAAAAATATATAAGAAACACAAGTTGGTAAATTTTATTTTATGTTTGTTTGTGTTAATCCTGTGTGGGATCAGAAGTTCGTACTCGTCCGTCATAGCCGAAGCTCGTGCTGCACAGACTTATGGTCGTCATTTCCCGATTATACCTTTCTCGGTCCTTTTTATCCTTTTCGGATCTAGTTATTAAGTATTAGGGGTAGGACCACCATCTGTGTAATATCTGTATTTACCCAACTCGGCCCAAACAGGGCCCAAGCCCAAAATACTTATAACTATGTTTATTTATTTATAACCTTATCCATTATGCAATGTAGTATCTGATTTGGGTCCAATGGGCCCAATAAACCTACTAGTCCATTTTGTTCAAGTATTAATAGTCCGTTAAGAGTCCAGTGGGCTCAATAAGCATTAGAACCCTCACATGGGCCCAGACATCACTCTGGGCCCAACCCTCACGAGAAATAACAGCCCAGCACAATAGAAGTAACCCACTGCATTGGAGCTGGCAATCCAATGCAGTGTAGAATGGTACTGATCCAGCTACCAGAAACCAGGCCAGTATCATAGCAAGGCAAGGCATGCAACAATCATCATCACCCAAACCACAAGAAGGGCCCATACCAAAATGAAAGGGGCTAGTACCCATACTAGTAACCCAGACAGTACATCCCATACTCAAACCTAATCGAAACAACCATTCAAGCAATTTCATGTCACTTGCACACACACACATAGAAATAAAATACTAGTAACCCCACAAGCAATTCAGTTAAAGTTTCCCATGACCAAATCGGTGTGCCAGTAGAAATCAAAAAATAAGCCTCAGTTGACAACTTAGTTCAATACCAGAACCCAACAGTTTTAGTAGGCACAAGCCCTGACACTGGTTAGATCTAAAAAGGAGTGCCAGTAAAAATAAGTCCCATAGCAATTCGGGTAACAAAATAAATTGAGACCAAATAAAATGCAAATATTCAGAGAACAACACAAGTGTAAGCTAGCAACAAAGCAAAGTAACAACAACATCGTTCAAATTTTACCAGATTAAGAACGTGACAAGACAGCGAGGTAAGGCACACACCGCAAGAGCACCACCACCTTACCAACCTCGACCTTCTCCCTTTCGTCTCCATGTTTCCTCTCATCTCTTCTATTGTCTCTACGATTTTACCATATTATATTAGATCTATTCTCAGCATATGAGGAACCAACCCAGCGAAACCCGAGAGATGGTTTGAGTAGGAGATTTATAGGTGAGGATGGAGGCCAGGTAAGGGGTGAAAGAGTCGGTGAGGTGCCTACAGCAACCGTACCAAGCACTCGAGTGCTCGATCCAAAAGTCAGAGAGGGAGACAGGAGCCCCTCTCTGCATTAATGGGGAAGTGCCCTGCGAACAGTAAGGCATCGAGAGAGAAGGAGAGCAACTCTCCTGTGGCTGAGGGGACGGGACGAGAGAAAGGAGAGAGACAGACAGGAGGGTGAAAGGCGACAGACTCGAGGAGACAGAGAAAAGAAAAGAGAGAGAACAGAGGGACAAAGATGAGAGAAAAGAGAGAGCGGTATAGGAATGAGAGGTAGAGAAGTGATGGGCATTAAATGCTGGGAGAGAGAGGGAGTTGGTAGAGGAGTAATGTGTAGAGGTAGAAAGAGTGAACGTGGGTGAGAGAGCGGCAGCAGAAAATAAGGGAAAGGAAAAGAAATGATGGTAGGTCTCGGATTGTCTGTGGCGGTTCTAGTGCATCCTTTCTAGTTTTCTACATTCTTATGTGTTCGAACGGGTCGACTTTACCTGCCTCGCGAATAGGTACGCACCCAACAGCTCCTTTAGAGATTCTTAGTGGAGGTTGGGTGTTTTCGCAGCGGATTGGTGCAGCTAATCACGTGATAATGTTGTAGAGGTAGTATCACCATTCATTGACTCGTTTCATAGAGACTATTTGGCTCAGATGACGTGGGGGAAGGTTTTGGAGCTTACTGTGGTGGGGTTTGAGTGGCAAATCGCGTTGCATGTCATGATTTAAAAATAAAAGGGTCATCTCATCACATGGTCCTGAAAAATTCCTAATTAAATCACAAATGTGTTTGATTGAGTATAAGCTTATTAATTTTTATTAAAATTATTATTTCATTTTAAAAATTGTCATCTAGTTTTGCATATGCTTTATTTTAATATAGTTTATTGTTTCGTAGATTTACAAATTAGAAATGACGATCCATTTCAGATCTCATTTGTGCTAATTGAGCTGCCAGATCCATGGACTCCATGGCTGCCTTGCTACGAGTTCTGGACATACACGATGAGACCAAGAGATCGTTGCTGCTATGATACCAATTGTAATGAACTAATTAGTTCAATTACAAGAAGCAGACAATCGAATTGAGAGATGAACTCAGAAATTGGGAGTAAAATAAGATTTTTATTGATAACTCGAGGTCGAGATACAAAGTAAGCAAAGATAAAAGATAAAATGGCTAAGTTCTTATCAAATTCAACAACAAAAACATAAAAGTCCTATCTGCCTTTATGCTCAGGCATTTACAGGACTAAAACATAATTGCTAATTTATTTTGGGTAGATTTGCGAAATTCCCTAACAGTCTAACATTCTCCAACGAACTCAGCGCCTTCCCCAATATGCCATTGTTCCTCTCTAGTTTCATCTCACTGGATTATCCCTTCTGACGCCTGGGGCCCCTTGTCATTCACTGTTTCTTTCTTTAACTTCTCTCCTGGCCCGTTACTCATTCCTACAGTTGGGCCTGTCATTTGGTTATTAAGCCTGTTGTCTGTTTTAAACATAACGGCTAATTCAACCAAATTCTTAGTAGCTAACAATACATCAATCAGCGTGCTACGTCGCAATTCGCCAAGTCCCACCACCGACCCACTGGAGTTCGTATTTGCTGTTATTTTAAAGGGATAATAGAATCCTATTTTTTTCAGGTTCAACCGTTCGATTAAAATGGACGAACTGCATCATTATCAAATTTATCTGCCAGATCATATACGGACTGTCAGATCTGAAATAACAGGTCGTGTTATTCCTTCGAAATAACAGCAGATATGGAATCCCACACACTCACGTTAGTCACGTAGGCAGTAGGCTTATTGTCAGATTCTCTGATACTGTTTTTAATGACACTTGAAGGCGCCTAGTTTAAAGTTTTCTCTGATATTGATACTGATACTGATATACTGGCCCCAGTTTGCCAGTACATACCTCCGAAACCAATCCTAATGTGAGAGTTTGTCTCAACATGCTTGTATCTTCAAAATTGTATGGGTATATGATACTGTTACATAATTGTTGTTTTTAAAATTCAATGGACAATTTCAGCAATGCAATGTGAATTTTGGATTTGAAAATAAAAATGTATGAGGTGATGTGATTTACAAACCTATCAACTTAACACGCAACAGAAATGAATTGATCTGTGCCTCAAAAACTAGATTTTTATGAAAATCAAATTTAGTACGAACCAAGTACAACCAACTGGAAATAATAAAAAATTTATTGATTTCTGCATCATCTGGACCATAATATAATATGAATAAATATAAGTAAAATAATAAAAAGTTGAAGAAAATAATAAAGATACGTAATTACATACCCTCATAACCATACAACCAACTGTGTGTAGTGATCAAGACCTCACAATTTTCTGATAAAAGACGACTTCTTCTTTTATCGAGAACTCTACTTCTAATGCTGAAAGATGACTCTGATGCAATAGTTGTAATGAAAATCCTCAATACATCACGCGTCATTACCGACCATATTAGAAAGCTTTCTTGATTCTCCTTCTAATAGCCAAGAATATAACCATACAACCAACTGTGTAGTGATCAAAACCTCACAATTTTCTGATAAAAGACGACTTCTCCTTTATTGAGAACTCTACTTCTAATGTTTAAAGATGACTCTGATGCAACAGTTGTCATGAAATCCTCAATTTATCACGCGCCATTACTGACCATATTGGAAAGCTTTCTTGATTCTCCTTCCAATAGTCAAGAATATCAAAATTTGTATTATGAGTTATCATTGCCTCAGATAGATAGATATATCTCAAGCTATGTTTAGCCTCAATCCTCATCATCATATGCCTACAACAAAAATATCACTTAATCACATAGCTACAAACAAGATATATTATTTATAGATGAAAATTTTATAAAGAATAGTCAAATTATTAAAGATAATAACTTACACTTCAGCTATCATCATCATCAGATGCTTCTTGATTACATCTAGAAGTATTTTATCTTCTAACTTGGTTGCTAGATCCAATCATTTTACTAGAATATTCTTGAAACATGTTCTTAAAATGAAGTTTTATATCAGCCACATTTTTCTCCTCATTCAGATCTCTATATTAAGCTTGTAAAAAATTTAGCTTACGACAAGGGTCAAGTATCACTCTAAAAGGAAGGACAAGATTATACTTGTCAAACTTTCTTTTAAAAATATAGTTATTTCAGACGTTATTTACTTGACTGATTATATCAATATACTTCAAATATAAAATGGATTTTATTCATAAATTTGAATGTAATATTTCATTTCTACTTCAAATAAATGACTGTTGATATATTGTTCCAATTGTTTGTTTTAATAAAAAAATTATATTGCTTTCTTGATGATTTTTGTATGGCCATAATAAATAGTACAAGTCGGGATCTTTTACCCGTCTTACTGAATCTACCTATGGACAACTTTTTGTCAATAATAATTTACATATTTGGACGGACAATGTCTTTAGAAATAATAATATGAACGATAAATCTATCTCTAAAAAGTAGAAATATGGATAACTAATTCGTCTCTAATAATTAGAAATATGGACGGTCAATTCGTCTTTACTTTTTTTACTAGAATAGCCATCCGAAAGGTGGATTTATACACACGATTGATTCGTCTCAAGCATGAAAGTTTAGAGACGGTTGTTCCACCGTCTTTACAATTCTTTGATACTGCATTTCTTACAACAGGGTTGAGACGGATCTGTTAGAATTAGGATTGGAGCTTAAAGCGCAAGCTATGGTCAAATTACTAGGCGGAAGCATTTTCAATCAACAATTTCAAGTTAAAAGCTTTTAGACCTTAATCACCTAGCCAAGATTTAGAGCAAGCAATTTCTAGAAGTAATAGAGCAAATCACAAATCAACAATGAGAAAAATAATAAAGAGAGAGAGAGAGAGAGAGAGAGAGCAATCAAGAACAAGAGAACACGCTATGTAACATGGTTCAGCCTATCAATCAACTTAGGCCTACGTCCACTGGTCTCTCGGAACAAAATCTTCCTTCCGGGCCGTTTCACTATAAAACAAGTGTTCTTTTACAAAGTGCAGAGCCGATCTTTGACTTCTTCTAAACAAGCTAGTCAATCTTCTTCTCCTAGACCAATGTATGGGGCAAAACCACACTACACGATAAAAAGGTCCGATTGACAACACAATCAAGGACAGGGATGAACCACTTGACAACACAAATGTGATGCACCAAAGGCTAAAATCTAGCTAAGAATTTGTTCTTGCATTGACAATAAGAGAATAAAAGCTATTCTAATGATCTCTAGGTTAAGTAGCTTGAGGAGACTTGAATTATGCTCCTTGTTGTGCTCAATTTGATGCTTGGAAGCTTATGGGGGATGTTTGATATCCTGCTTGTTCGTTTCTGCATCATTTATATAGGCTGGGCACTTCTTGAGATCTTGGAACCTTCAAATTACTCCCTAGCATTACACATACTCCATAACACAATGGGGAAGGTGTTATAACGCCTTGAGCAACTTCTAGAAATGCCTTTCTTGTCTTGTGGAGCTGTCCTGTGGGCCAATTCCTGCAATAACCCATTATAACGCTTGGGGAACCCGTTATAACGGGTTTGGAGGCGTTATGACGTCTTGGCTAAGCGTTACTGTAATGATGCGCTTAGGAAACCTCATGTTGTTGATGCCTCTCTTTCCTCCTAACCCGTTGTGACGGGTTGGACACCCGTTATTATGGGTTGCTGACCCGTTGCGACATTAGAGGATACGCGAGGTTCGTCGAGCAGTTGGCGGGAGCCCCAAGAGATGGCTATAAGGCATCACAGATTGCGCACCCTATCTTTCGATACTTACAACGAGCTGTGGTCATGACAATCTTCCTGAGAGGCAAGACGGTCGGGACGATGCGTGAGGCTGAGATCTTCTTTATATATGCGATGATTCACATCCGCAGGCGGCCAGAACTACGCCTTGACACCGCGTACTTCATGCTACATCACGTGCTCTGCATCATACGGAACACACATGCTGGTGGATAGATCACTATTGGCGGGTTTGTCACCCGCCTAGCGATCTACCATGGCGTGATTGCTCCGCAGGATATGATTTATTGTATCATTGCACTTACGTTTGAGCAGCATATACAGTGGATTGACATGTCGTATTTGCAGCAGGCGATGATGTTCGTGAGAGAGGGCGACATATTCTACTTTCTCTATCGAGGTTGCACGTACCGAGTCCCACTCTACACACCGGTGGACGACTTCGATCGCTCGACCTGGATCATTCATCCAGATGATGCTCCACCTCACGTCGATACGCCTCAGCTAGAGCCTCAGCCACCACAGGCCTAGCAGATGGACCCATCAGTCCTCGAGATGCTGAGGTAGATCCAGGCACAACAGACGACATCCTACGACTACATGACCACACAGTTTGGTGCACTACACACACAATACACATCCCTTAGCACCGATCTATCTGACATTAGTGACAGGTTAGGACGAGTCAAGCCATAGCAGCGAGACACTCACGCTTGGATAGACGAGATTTCAGAGCAGCACTAAGGGTTACCACTATAGCAGCGAGCCACTCACACGTGCCATGCCAAGGGTTACCGAAAGACTTGGAGTCCGTAGGAAACCTGACGCGAGACTCATAAATCCTTTCATAAGCGGACTTAATTGAACAAATGTGTAAATTACAAAAAAAGTAAGCAATATGTAGGGTTGAAGTCCTTAGGACAAAAATACCCGCATAAAAAATATAAAATATATATATATATATAATAAAAACAAAAAAAATATTGAGAGGAAAAATGAGATAGCCAAAAAACAGACAGCTGCACAATAAAAAAAGTCAATTAGCATCAGGGCACAATTTACACCTTTAATTAAATTTTTATTTTTCTTTTCTAGGGATTTTCTGGAATTGGCTTACACTTGTAGAATTGAGGGAACAAATTCGAGATTTATCGATCTAAATTATCACAATAACTCGTTGGTAAAGAAGTAAATAGTTTTGCCTCGATTAGAATACTTATGGATTTGATAAAATAGAACGATCAATTTCTTTAAATTTACCAAAGAATTTGACAAAGGGTTTGTTCAGTAGCGAGTTAATAATCTCACCAAAAACATGTTTTTATTTTTGCATGTAGTTTAATATTTTAATTCTTGTTCTTCATTTTTATTTCATACAAAACCAAAATTGTGTTGTGATGTGAAGAAGACCATTGAAAAATATTCGAATAAGTTGAATATCAGTTTCTTTTTTTAAAAATATTTTCAAGATCACATGTGAAACAAATACGTATGATAGAGTTTAGTCTAGGTACTTGGTGCAAAATGACATAACTAGCTCTTGGGAATTCCCGTAAGTGTTTAGACTTGCTTGAGGACAAGCAAGGACTGGCTTGGGGGAATTCAATAAAGCCAAATTATGCATGCATTTATCTAGGATTAATTGTATAATTTAAGCCAAGTTTAGGGTTATTCAAGGTCCAACAAACAAGTTTTTATCCCAAAAAGAGTTCAAGTCACTACCTTGCAATGTTTTAAAGCAAAAACAAGTATTTGAAGCAAAATGGACACAAACAAGGACAATGGAGCAAGCTAGGATGTGCATGAAAGCAATTTGACCATCTATCAGGTTAATTGCGACTGCAGGAACCTTCCTTGCGGCCGCAATCAACCTCTACAAGCCAGGATTAGACAAGGCACCTTCATTGTCGTCGCAATAGAAGCTGCACTCCACTATAGCAGAGCAGAAGCCTATTTCCAACATCATTGCGGTCGCAAGGTATATCCTTGCGGTCGCAATGAATGTTGGCAAAGCACATCAAGATCATGGCAGTTTCCACCTCAAGAAGTTGGCCGCAATAACCATTGTTGCCCCCAAAAGAGAACGTGCAGATCATGACAGAGAGGTGTTAACTCCAACTCACAAGTATATTGCGGCCACAAGAGAGGTTATTGCCCCCGCAATAGACCTACACAGAAGCACAAATGGGCAGTTTCAGCAGTCTGTTTTTAAAATTTTGCTTTCATTTAAATACCAATAGTTATTAGGCAGAGGGCAAGTAGTTTTTACACGAAATTAGCCAATTACGAAGGGTTAGAACTTAGTAAATTCATAGAAGAGGGAAGAAGAAGAAGAAGAAGAAGTGCTTTGTTGGCGCAAATCTCGGTTGTATATCTCATTTCTCTTTTTTTTCTTTAGAACTCTATTATGTTTAGCTCCTTAGCCATGTCTGGCTAAGTTGTATTATGACTTGTTAGGATGGCTTGAAACTCTTGTTATACTTGTTTGTAATGAAATTTCTTACTTGAATTGCTTTCTATTTTACTTGTATAATTTCATGAATTGTTATCTTATCTTAGGCTTTAGTTCTAAACTTTGACCATAGGAAGCAAAGAAATTAATTAGCTAAGTACCGAGAGGTGACGCTAATTGATTATTTATCTTATGACTTGCTTGCTATATAAATTATTTTATTTCAAGATTTGATATTTCCAATAGAGATATTGAATATTAGATCTAGACCATAGGAAGTAGGGTAATTAACGAACTAAGTACCGAGAGGTGACGTTTGTTGATTACGGATTTACTTAATTGTCGTAACAAATTATATAAGTACCGAGAGGTGATATACGATAACTTAGAATAATTTGGACGGTATGTGCTTAATGGGTTTTGACTAGTTTAATCAAGTACCGAGAGGTGAAGCCATAACTAGTGCAAACACGGTACCTAAATAGAGATATTGCTTGATACCAAATCTAAAACTGTACCCTCATAATACCAAGAAATTGATTACCAAACAAGTATCAACAATTGTGGATAGTTCATCTTAACAAGGTCTAATCGTTTGTTAATTATGTTAAGTTTCAAATTATTTTTTAGTTTTTAGTTTAAAGCAACGAACAATCCCAAACTTGAAACTTTTCTTTTCTCTTTTGTTTTAACTTAAATGAAATTTGCTCAAACCTGAAACTAAAACTGAATTGTTCATGTGGATTCAACCCCTAAGTACTATAATAGATGGTTATATACTTGAAACCTCTATCTAGCAACTAGGATTTAGTAAAACTCACATCAGTTTGCAACCTAACTTTTTGATTTCTTTAAGCAAATCAAGAGAATATTTCCTTTCATAAAAATAACCCCTTTGAAGAGTGAGCAATTTCTATTCCAAGAAAATATTTTAATTTGTCTAAATCTTTAATTTCAAATTTTAGTTTTAACTCTTTTTTAATATTTTTAATTTCATTTTGATTATTCTCGATTATGATAAGGTCATCTACACAAACCAAGACAACGGTGGTACCATTGGCATTGTGTTTTGTGAATAAAGATGTATCAGCCGAACTCATTTTAAAATTACGAGATAGGAGAAATAACTAAGCTTGCCATACCATGTTCTTGGAGATTGCTTTAGTCCATAAATTGATTTTCTTAACCTACAAACAAGGTATAGTCATGTAAACCTCTTCTTCAAGTGTTTCTTGAAGAAATACATTTTTTTACATCCATTTGATGTAGTATTTAATATATGTTGGTTGTAGTGGAAAAAAAGTACTCTTACGGTACTCATTTTGGCGACGAGTGCAAAGGTTTAATAATAGTCAATACCATAAGTTTGAGTATAACCCTTAGCCATCAATCTAGTTTTGTACCATTCAATAGTACCATCATTATTATACTTAATTTTGTAAATTCATTTACATCCAAATGATTTTTTGTGTTTGGGTAAAACACACAGTTCCCAAGTTTGATTTTTTTTCTAAGGCATGAAGTTCTCCCTCCATTGTCTTACACCATTTTGGATCTAATTTGGCCACTTCATTGTTGGTTGGTTCTTCGATATTTGCTAATGAGTTCAAGAATGCATAGTGTTCATGAGAAATGTTGTTGTAAGAAACAAAATCTTGTATGAGGTATTGTATCGAATATGTAACATAGTCCTTTAGTCTTGTAGAAGGTCGTGGTTGTCGACTTGTTCTTCATAATGGTACTTCAATTTCCTCAGCCTCCTCATCTGATTGTCTAGTTTGTGTCTGTGATTGTTCAATTTATGTATGTGATTGTCTTGTTTGTGATTGGGGTTGTTCTGTTTCCATCCGCGATGATCCAACTTGAGCTTGTGATTGTCCAGTTTGTTCTGATAATTGTCCCGTTTCTTCATGTTCTGGGCTACATATTTCAATATCATTTTCGAGAAGAGTTCCTCTTCTTTCCAAGTTAGTATAGCAATGTATGACAAATTTGTTTGGTAATATGGAATCAATATTATTGTTTTCATCCTTCTTGTAAAAATACTCATTCTCAAGAAAGGTTACATCTCTTGAGATATAATTTTTTTTAGGGTCATAGATTTTATATCCTTTCTTTTCTAGAGAATAACCTACAAATATTATTTTTATCAAAGTAAAGTCTAATTTATTCATTCTATTTTTATGAACAAAGCACGTATAACCACAAACTTTAAAATAAGTAATATTAGATTTTTTTATCGTAAGTAATTAATACAGACTTTTAAGTTCTAAGGTGGCACTAGGTAATCTATTAATTAAATAGGTTGCGGTGAGAAATGCTTCCGACCAAAGATATTTTGGAACATTGCTTTGAAATAAAAGAGTTCTTGTCATACCATTATATGACGATTTTTCCTCTTGGAAACACCATTTTGTTAAGGCGTATAAATATAAGTGGTTTGATGAATAATCTCTTTTTGCTTCACGAAGTGCGAAATTTTTTTATTTATAAACTCTGTTCCATTATCCGTTCTAAAAGTTTTGATTTTCTTATCAAATTGTGTTTCTACAAAATTTACTAAAGTTTGGGAATGCAAGAAAACTTCATCTTTCATTTTCATTAAGTACATCCAAGTTATTCTTGAAAAATCATCAATGAAAATAACATAATATCTAAAATCATTATACGAATTTATGGGAGCGGGTCACCACACATCATAGTGAACTAGCTCAAAATTTTCATTAGTCTTAGTTTGAATTACAAAAGGAAAGCTTTGTATGCTTAGCAAACTTACAAATCACATGTGCTACAATCTATATTAGTAAAATTAAACATAGATTTAAGAATCTCGTCGGAAGGATGTTCCACCCATTTGTGCCAAAGTTTATTTAAATTTTTATTTTTTAGCATTGAAAATAGTCTTATTGCTATCCAAAAAATATAAGTCGTTTTCTAAATAGCCTTCACCAATCATCTCCTTGGTGAATAAGTCCTGAAAAATAACAATTTTTCCTTAAAAATAATTTCGCAATTTAATTTAGAGAGTTTGCTAATAGATAATAAAACTACAAAGTATTTTTCAACATAAAAAAACATCTTGAAGGAAGTTTTTGGAAAAAAAATGCTAATCACGCCTCATCCTTTAATTTTCACTTTTTCATTATTAGCAACCATAAAATATTATTCATAATCGATTAATCGATATTTTTTTAGCAAACATTTGTTTCCTGTCGTGTGGTATGTGGCTCCTAAATCAAGGATCCATTTAGTACAATTTAATAGTGCATTTTTAATTATACTACCACTGGTATAATATTTCTGATTTTTTTATCCCATACCTAGTCTCTTCTCTAAATTTATATACTGCAGTTGGGCATGGAGAGGAACTAGTAGTTGGGTTTAGAGAAGGATTTGAGTGAGAGATAACAAAACCTTGGCCTGCTTGGCCTGTTTTTTGACTCATGAGTGCAACGATCTGTGAAGTTTACACATCGATCAACGACTCGAGTCGATCAAGTCGATTCTCACCATTCTAACTTGTGATGCTTTCTCCTTGTTTCTCCTCTTCGCCTCTCACAGTTGTGCACACGGTCTTTACCCCTTCTCTTCCATCTAGGATTTTTTTGAAATGAGTTTGATCCTCTCACTTGGGTCGAAGGTGGGGATGAAGCACCCATCATTGATCTTGAGTATGTCCATCTTGTTTGCAGTTCAAGCACTTGTTATTCTCCCCCCTTTCCTCTTCCTATGTTGAAATTGGGAGGTTAAATTGAGAAGACATGACCTTCGAGCCTCGAGCTCGAGTCGACAACCCCTATTACTGTTTGTCTCGTTGCCTCTTCTCTGATGCGGGCTATGACATCTTCGAATGTCAACTTCTCTGTGGAGTTAAGGATCTGAGTCCTAATTGCCTCATAGCTTGAATCGAGGGCAACTAAGAACGTGTATATTCTATCTATCTCTTTTCTTACTTGAAGTATTCCAAGGTTAGTTGTTGGTGGTCTGTATAGCTTGAGTTCTTCGTAGTTGACTATAACATGCCCGATTAATTCAGGTATGTTTCTTGAGTCTTGTGTGATTTTGGTTATCTCATTTTTGAGATGATAAATTTGGGAGTGACTTCTTTTGTTGATGTTTTACTTTTCAATTGCCTTCCACAACTCAAATGTCGTTTCATAATGGCTAAATGTGGTTTACAGTTTCGGCTCAAGATAGTTGGTGATTAGTGTCATAGCTTGACTTCCACCATATCCCACTCCTCTTGGGCTTCTGTGCCTTCTGAGGGTCTTTGTTTGCTGCCATTGATGTATCTCCAAGTAGACCCTTTGCTTTGAGAGTGACTTAGCCGCCTTAGCCCATGGAATATATATAATTCAATCCATTTAAGGGCATGTTAGTCAGCTTTTGTGAGAAATTGAAATCAGCATAATGCTTGAATTTTGTGGTTTGATGGTTACTGGTTGAAGAATGGATTTCTGAGGTTGTCTCTGGTATTTCTCCAGTCATTTGACAGTATTTTAAGTGATTTTGTTGGTTTGAGAATTATTTGCGGAAGCTCTCTTTGAATCAGAACTGCTCTGATACCATGTTAAATTTACAAGTTGGCTTAAACAGAAAGATGAATGATTGAATAATATAATTATGCTTGTTATTAAATGTACAAGGAAGTACATATATATATCCATTGTCTACGGTAATATTTTTTACAGTTGTAAGATTTAGACCATATAGATCTTATCTATACAGTGTCTAAAAGTAAACCGTAGAAGCTTTTATTTGTGGGTTTCAATATTCTTAACTCTGCTAATGAAACTTGTTTGTCTCCTTTAAGTACTTTAGTTGTCCTATTAATCTTTCATTTTTCAACCCTTGTTGAATTGTACTCTCTTTCTAATCTATTTTCATTTACAACATTTTTATCTATAAAGAGATGAAATTAGCAATTATTCATACTAATATGCCCCTAATTGAACTGAATTCAGAAAAAGAATTTCCCCTCTTATTGATTCGAATTGCATTCCATACTAACCACGGACCCATTAGGCCAGAAAAACTTCATCTGACATGTCAGGTAGGCTGATAAGCCAACAGAGTACAATGAACCTAACCGCCATCGTGTCCTAGCCTGACCTTTCAAGAAAAACGGTATTTCCTGTTTTTTCAGAGCAGTATCTATCGCATTCATCCCTGCTGGGTTCAGTGGTATGGGTGTGGACTGCACGTCGTATCCTAATGGTATTGAGCTGTTCTTAGGTACAACAAAAGAGGGAGCCTGTAGTCGCGCAATCACCACTGGCTGGAAAAAGAGATCTAAATTTAGGTCGTCGAATGGGGCATCACTTTTGGTGTTGTCGTTCTGGGCAATTATCGTGATTTGTAATTCGGTACCGAGCGTGCCTGATTGGTCATAGTTGAGTTGGATCAGTTGTGCAGTCCCCATTTTTAGGTATGGTGATTTGGGTTGGTAAATGACATAGATGATTATCACGACAATGCCTGCTATAATGACAGAAGTGGCGAGGATGGCAGAGAAGATTGCGGTTGTCCAAATGAAGCAGCTGGTGCGGTTTGCCCGCCGCGCATATGCAAGGTACTGCTGTGGCATTAAGGTTTCCCTGCTAGAAATTTCATAATTTTGGTATGTTAAGGAGGTACTGGTAAGAAATGGAGGGAGAGGGGAAAAGAAAGGAAGGTGGGGATCACTTGCTTACCTTGACAGAGGATTAGTGTTTAATTTATCTTATTTTATTTTACTTCCTGTTGTTTTTGGCTTTTTGAGAGAGGAGCAAAAAGGAAAGGAAAGAAAAGAATACCGTGCTTAGAGTTGGAGTGGATTTGGTTTAACCTATGGTTTTGTTTTCCCTTTTGTTTAAGGCACTGTTCTGCTGTCACAGCATGCCCACTGAGCACTAACTAGTTTTTGTTCTGCTCTTTTCATTTCTTAAAGGAAATGTCACCTTTGTTTGTTTAGTACCTGTATTCATTACTAAGAGAGTAAAACTCTCAGTAGAAAGGATTGTCTTTTTATTATTGATACTGCCACTCAGGCTTAGTAAAGGTATTTGAAGCTAATAGTGATACGTTTTGCAAAAAGAGAAGTGTGAATTTGGGAAGTCCCGAAGGGGCTCGAAGCTCTTAAAGATTTGAAGTGCTTGGCAGTTATTTTATTATTAAGTTTAGGTTATGGTTTTTGAGAAATCAGTTCAAAATGCTTCCATTTTGTCCTCCTATTTCTCTTAACTTTCAAGGGGGGTAAAAGATTGGTTATTTGATTCATAATAGTAGAGCAACAGAAATTTTGTACAAAGAGGTGCAGTTCGGTCTCTAGTTGAGATGCTACATTCTCCAGATGTCTAGCTTAGGGAAATGTCAGCTTTTGCTCTTGGAAGGCTTGCTCAGGTTTCTCTTTGATCCTTTTTTATTTTTCATTTGTTAATTTTAAATATAGAACTCTGCCTATGTTTTACATAGTCAGTCCCAAACCCGAAAATGAGGAGGGTTGTGATAGACTTGGCGAGCCAACGTAAAAATTCAGTCAATTTTATGAAAATAAAATCCAATATGAACTTCATTTCTAGCCTACCCAACTTGTTTGGGACAAAAGGCTTTGTGTTGTTGTTGTATGACTAATTAATCACAATATGAATACAATCCAACCAAAATGACTGGCAGTGTTATAGTAGAGCAAATACAATTTTAAACGCTAAAACCAGCTAGACAGCACATTGTTCCTTTATTTTAATATTGTTCAAATAGTTATATAAAAGCAAATTTTTACAACGAAATCGCATTCACAGGTGGGGCTGGGTTTTACCAGCCATGCTTCCTTTTTATATTTACTGAAAGTAATATTTTAGATTTTTTTTGTCAGGTTAATAAAATTGGATCAGGTGCCTAACTAATCAATTCATAATCCATAATTTTCAGGTTGAGTTCAGTTGGTTTGGTTGGGTTTATCGGTTGTGCTTGCACCACTACTGTCCTCTATTCCTCTGTGTTTCTTGAATATAAAACATCTAGAGTATATGCCTGATTGAGTGTTTGTTTTTAATTGACATTCCTTCTCCAATACTAATAGATATTTGGAGCGGTTTGTGAATAACAAACCCATAGGTTTGATTCTTTTTGAAACATTTAGGCTTACTTATCTTCTGATAGTATCCAAATTTGCTAGTTGCAAAAGTTAAATTTAAAGTAGCATTGGAAATTTAAAAAGAATATTTTTTCCATTTTGACAAATTATGAGACTTGTGGTTTCTATGCCAATTCTATCTCATAAAGAGAAGGACATAGGAAAGGAATACCTTTACTAAGCCTGAGTTGCAATATCAATAAGAAAAAGAGAATCCTTTCTACTGAGAGAGAAATTGAGGTATTTGAAGCTAATAACGACACGTTTTGGAAAAAGATAAGTGAATTTGGAATGTCCCGAAGGGGTTCGAAGCTCTTAAAGATTTGAAGTGCTTGGCAGTTATTTTATTATTATGTTTAGGTTATGGTTTGAGAAATGAGTTCACAAATGCTTCCTTCTTGTCCTCCTATTTCTCTCAACATTCAAGGGGGTAACAGATTGGCTATTTGATTCATAATAGTAGAGCAAAATTTTTTATTTTTTATCTATGACTAATTAATCACAATATGAATACAATCCAACCAAAATGACTGGCAGTGTCATAATAGAGCAAATACAATTTTAAACGCTAAAACCAACTACAACACATTGTTCTTTTATTTTAATATTGTTGATATAGTTATATAAAAGCAAATTTTCCCAACGAAATCATGTTCACAGTTGGGGCTGGGTTTTACCAGCCATGCTTCCTTTTAGCATTTACTGAAAGTTGATATTTGAGATTTTTTGTCAAGTTAATAAAACTGGATCAGGTACCTAACTAATCAATTCATAATCCATAATTTTCAGGTTGAGTTCAGTTGGTTTGGTCGGGTTTATTCGGTTGTGCTTACACCCCTACTACTGTCTTCTATTTCTCTGTGCTTCTTGAATATAAAACATCTACAATATATGCCTGATTGAGTGTTTGTTTTTAATTGACATTCCTTCTCCAATACTAATAGATATTTGGAGCGCTTTGTGAGTAAAAAAATCCGTAGATTTGATTCTCTTTGAAACATTTAGACTTATCTTCTGATAATATTCAAATTTGCAAGTTGCAAAAGTTAAATTTAAAGTGGCATTGGAAATTTAAAAACAATATTTTCCATTTTGACAAATTATGAGAGTTGTGGTTTCTATGCCAATTCTATCTCATAAAGAAAAAGGACATAGGAAAGGAATACCTTAATACACCAAAATATTTTTTTTGAGAAATTAATACACCAGAACTGAATATACTTTTTGCAGTGTAGGTACTCGAATTCAAATCCTGATGCTGGTTTGATTCTATTTTAAGCCAAATCAAGTCATATTGCCTATTATGATGTTGCTTTTTACCTCTTTGTGAACAGATTTGAGCAACACATAAAACATGGCATCATCAGAAGATCCAGAGACCTATTTATAAATCCAACCAAGAATGCTAATGGATTTTCAGCCATTTTTTTAGAGTGTCCGTAGGGTCCCTCGGCCTCAGACTATCCAACAGAATAAACTCTACATGCACATGTGAGGTTCTGCTCAGACAGTTTCAGGCATTTAATATTGAACAATCAATTTTATCTGCGATCATAGCATAATTGACCTAAAATTATTGTCAGTCTTCAAAATATCATCAAAAATTTCTAATTAGTTATTTGTCATTAATTTTGAAATTGTGTTTCTTTTTACCACCGATCTTATTAGAACTGAATTAAAAAATAAATAAATATCTAAATACCCAAAATACTCTCAGTCTTTTAAAATACGTTGGGTTTTATTTTTTTTTCCAGCCTACTAAAATCAACCCACCATTCGACTTAATCGAGCAGCTTGAAAGAGAAATCGATGAACTAGAAAATCAACAAACAAGGAAGAAATCAAAGAACAAGAAGAACCTAGTGCCAGGGTTGTCTCGCTCCATCCACCATCGCGCCTCTGCCACGCACGGAGAATACCGTAGGGCTTTATGACCACGACAATGTTGCTTATTGAGATGTTCCAGATGAGAAACATGTCAAGAGCAGAACCATAATTGAGGCATAGGCGGGGCTAAACAACAAAACTAAAACACACCACCAAAAACTCAGATATCTGGTGAGATTTCAGTTGCAATTTTGTACACTGATTCTGGAACCAGAGAGGTCTTTCAATTTGCTGGCGCCTACTCTCTGTTGCTAGAACTCAGTGTGTGCTCCATTTGCAGTCTCAGTGTGGCACTGGTTCATTGTTACAGAGTAACCATCTTATTTTGCTAATTTAACATTTTCATTTTCATTTCTGCAAGTTTTTTGAAGCGTGCCAAAACATGCGAGAAAGAGAGGAGTTAACCATCATAATAATTTGTAAGGAATTTACCAGTACTAGATTAGTTCAAGTACCAATTGAAGTATCTTATTTGTAATTTGAAATTCTTTATCCATTTGCAGTACTCTAGATGGGATCGTTTTCGTAAATTTGAGCTTAGATTTAGCTTTATTTTGCAAATTTTGTAAGTTACAAGTGTGTGACAGTGTTGTAATAATAATCATTTCATTGAAGCTGTTCTTTGCAACTTGGGCACCTGAGTGATTTTGTTTACTTATTCTGAGATTGCCTTTTTATTTTCCTGGTGCAGCTGTCAATTCAGTATCTTTCTGTTTTGATTGTAATGATATTGGCTTTTTATTTTCCTAGTGCTGCTATCAATTTCTTATTTCCCTGATGCTTTTTTATTTGCCTTTGATCATCAATAGACAAGGCAATTATCAGATGCCATTAGCAATAACAAGCACTTATTTGGTACCAACGGTACAATAGTGCTTTTGCACTTTTAGGGTGTGCTCCAGACGAAGTGAACGAGGGAGAAAGGGAGGGAAGAGAAACGTGAGACGAATCGAAACCTCGCTCCGGAGTTCTCTCGCGGGTGATTGGGTGAAAACGAAGGGTAAAAAATTCTCCCGAAGAGCTTGATTTGGTTGAGATTTGTCACCTCCAAATCGGAGTGTAGAGGAGGGGAAATTATTTTCCTATCTCAGCTGATAGTGGGTCCATCACCTGTACAAGTGGTGATTCCATTCATACTCGGGAGCACAACCTACGGTATTCTCCGTGCGTGGTCATAAAACGTTGGAACATGTTGGAACGAAAATGTGAATTCCTTATTCCTTCGCAGTGCGTGGAAATTATTTTACTGCAGTGCGCTATAGTGAATTCCTTATTCCTTCGCACTGTGCAAATGAAAGGAAGTGAAAATGTTGGAACATGATATATGATGATATATAGTTATTATTGTTGTAAGAGATCTTGATAATTGTTCTGTTACTCACTTCTCTTTTACAATTAGACACCAAAATTAAGAAGTATAAAAATGATATATAAGCATAAACGAAGAATTTGTATGTATTACACGAAAGGTGAGTCGGAAATGGTTAATAATTTTGCACTTTTGCTAGATTGTAGAAGACTTCTCTTAGGTATACATTATTATTGTGCGCTCACGATTCAAAACTTCACATCATTTGATTAATAAATTATATTATTTTTATTCTTAAATTGCATATAGAGAGAAAAAATAAATAATTAAATTACAATGAAAGAGATAGTAATTATTCAATAATTTAAATCATAAATGCACTGATGATTATAGTCAACTCTAACCCGTACTCACTCTCAGTAAAGACTCAAAATTAAACGATGGAGAAATTCGAAACGAAATAAATTGGAGAGATACAGTAATAAATAGTTGTTGTGGATAAAAAAAAAATTATAAAGAGTAAAAAAACAAATTTCTATAACTGATAGTTGTTGCGCCTTTAAGCTCTTTTACTTTAAGTTTTTTAGAGACGTAAATAATATTTACGCGTTACTAAAATTTGTTCTGAAATTTTCGAAGAAATACAAAAAAAAATTAAAAAATTCAGAGGCGATAAGTATTGCGTTTTTTTGTTCTTTGTAAAATTTTTAGAGAGTCAGAGACTTTATATCTGTTAAAGTAGTTTGTTATTTGACTTTTATCATAAAAGTTTTATGAAAATTTTCCGATAAAAAACATTGGATAAGAAACCGGGTTCATGCTCCGGTGCTACGCGGTGAGAATTAGGGTTGCTTTAGCCTCCCAGCTCACACCTCCAGTTCTTCACCAATCTCCTCTCTTCTCCACCGGTGGCGAACACGAGATATCGAGCTTCTTCATAGAGTTTCGTCCCCATTTCCTCCGCGATGGAGGCCTCCAGGTTAATCTCTCTATCTCTCTTTCAGTATCTCTCTCTCTCTCAATTTCTCACCAAAAAAGAAAAAGATGGCTGCTTAGACCTGGGAGTACGCAAATTGATGAACTTATTAGCTGATTATTGTTTGAATTTATTGTACCAGTCCAACTGAACTGTATATTTCCAGAGGTCCTTGAAATAAAATTTAACATACTGGGGAAATTCACACACTGCTTGAAATAGCCCCTTCAGTACATACTGCTGTATACTGGAATCTGGTATTATATTGGTTATAATTCGTGTCATACAAGAACTTAAGAGAAGCAAGGTTGTACTCTTTAACCTTGGTTGTGGGGGTAGGTTAATGGATTTGCACCCGCAAGCTCATCAGCACCCGCTAATGGAGGGCAATGTCAACCTTGAGGATGAAAGTATCAACTTCTGGGTAACCCTTGGAGTGACTCCACATGTACCTGTTGTTGAACTTGACCACCAGATCATCCACCAACCTCTGCCACAGAAACAACACATTGACCCGCCTGACCTCCCACAACCCCCTCCAGCATTGCCCATAGCTACCCGATATGACCCCTTATTCCCTACTGATCTTGATCCACACATTGAACCATTTGTCGACATGGAGTTTGAATCTGGTGAGGCTGCAAAGACCTTTTACATCGCTTATGCAGGTCAAATGGGCTTCTCAGTTCGAACTGCTCGATCACGCCGGTCTAAGTGTACTGAGTCAGTCATCATGCTTCGTTTTGTCTGTTCACGTGAAGGCTTTAGCCGGGAAAAGCAGTCCCCACCTGGCAGAAAGATACGCAGGCGGGCTCCATCTGTCCGTGAGGGTTGCCAGGCCATGCTTGAAGTTATCCGCCGTGCTGGGACTGGTACAGGGCAAGCAGAGAGATGGATAGTGACAAAGCTTGTGAAGGAGCATAACCACGACGTAGGTTTGCCGGGTCGAGTCCATTACATTGCTACAGAAGGAGATGCTGAGGTTGACCCATATGTGGGCATGGAGTTTGACTCGCTAGACTCAGCCAAGACATTCTATTATACATATGCTGATCGGGTTGGGTTTGAGGCCCGCGTCCGTCAGTCACGCCGTTCATTACAGGATGAGTCTTTGAAGATGCTCAAGCTTGTTTGCTCCAAGCATCGGTACTGCAAGCCTTCTGAAATATATTCTTTTTGTGCACTCTGTTTCTTAGATAACCAGAATTACATACTGGTCCTTAAAATTAGGTGCATTGCAGGTACCATTCTGGCAAGGACAATGGCAATAGCAACAGCGGCTTTGCTTCTCCTGTGCCTGACCCAAGCACAAGAGAAGGTGGTGGTTGTGAAGCATTGTTTGAGATAGTCAGGAAGGAGGGAGATTTGTGGATGGTCTCCAAATTGGTGCTTGAGCACACTCACGAGCTAACACCAGCTCGACCGAGCAAGGTCAGATGTGTGCGTTCACAGGGAGAGATTCTTGTTATAGCCAAGAACTTTGCAGATACACGTAGTCTCCTGCTCAATGGTCATGACCCAGTTCTCTGTAAGGAGATCTGGTACAACGATCTTGGGCCTGATGATTTTGAGGACCTTTTGGAATACTTCGCAAATTGTCAAGAGGAAAACCCTGCCTTTTTCTATGCTGTGCAAGTTGACAAGAAGACTAACCGTACAACTAATGTCTTCTGGGCTGACGCTCAAGCCCGCATGGCATACCGCTATTTTGGGGACACAGTACGGTTTGAGACGAGGTACCGAAATGACAAGGAGTTGATCCCTGTGGTTTTGTTCATGGGTCTGAACCATCATGCACAACCTGTGGTTTTTGGGTGTGGGTTGCTCGCAGATGAATCAGAGGAGTCATTTGTGTGGCTATTTAAAAGTTGGATTTCAGCAATGCCTGGTCAGCGGCCCCCACTTTCATTTGTGACTGAGCTTAGCCGATCGATGGCTGCTGCTGCTGCTGGGGTTTTTCCTGAAACATGCCACTTATTTTGAGTGAGCATGTATTAGGTTCCATATCTGAAGAGCTGCCCTATCTATTGCCACCAGATAAATCTGAAGATAACATGGACAATAGTAACTTCATAGAAGAAATAAAAAGATGCATTGAACAGTCTGATACATTTGAAGCATTTGAATCACAATGGGTTATCATAACTGCAAAATATGGACTACAGGATAATGGGTATACTTGTTACCTGCATGACATAAAGCAACAGTGGGTCCCTGTTTACACCAAGCATACTTTCACTGGAGAAGTCTCTTGTCTGTACAGAGTTTCAGAATCTCTCGATAATGTAGTTGGGAAGTATTTTACTGTGAAGACTCAGCTGAAGGTTGCAGTGCGACAACTGTCACAAGCTGTTGCTAACTCGCACGAAAGGGAGCTGGGGGCAGATTTTATAACACTTTTTGAAAGCCCGATTTTGCGAACTGCTTCGCCGATAGAGAAGCAGGCTGCTGGAATCTACTCTAGAGTTGTATTTGAGAAGTTTCAGCAGGAGTTCTTGCAGTCTTTTGGTTACTATGCAGAGAAATTAACTGAAGAATGCGAGGCCCCGTTTGTCAGAAAATATCGCTTGGTGCATAGTTACGACGAGAGCAATCAAGAGATGTATGATGTGACACTTTCTCTATTGGAAGGATTTAAAGTGTGCTGCACATGCCGAAAATTTGAGTCTTGTGGGATTTTGTGTCGACACGCCCTTAAGGTTTTCGTTGTAGAAGGGGTACGTAACCTTCCTAGAGAATATATTTTGAAAAGATGGACGAAGCATGGAAAGAACGACTCCACAGTGGATGCTGGTTTTGTAGAGCTGAAAGGTCAAAATTGCAAATATGACCTTTCTGTCTCAAGATATAACAGTCTGCGTGCAGATGCTTTGAGGTGTGCCAAAGAGGGTTCGAGGTCTGATGAGTTGTATAAAGTTGCAAAAGTAGCAATTCAAAGGGCATTTGATGAGGTCATCTCTGCCAAGCCACACAGAGGGCCCCAGCTGCTACAAGGTTATGTGTTGCAACAAAATAAGCAAGAAAAGGTAATTTTGGGTGGTGGTAAATGCATAAAGAGATCAGGGTCCCCAACCTCTCAAACAGATGATGACACCAGATGACACTAATTTGTGATATCAGATGACTGTAATTTGTAAGCGAAGATTTCCAGATGTAATTCAGAACGTAAATAGTGAAGCACACTAACTTGAATCATGAGAGGCATGAGCAACTGATATAAAAAAAAGAATTATATATAATAGTTACCTTCTACTTTTGTGTTTTTTCAGAACTCAGTAGTCAACTCCTGTTGTACAATATACTTGGATACTATTAGAACAGTATAAATCTTTTAGTTATTTTTGGTAGCTACAGTGGTAAAAAAAGTATAACAGCGTTTCAAATTAAATTACAGCCTTCAAAACATTTACAACTCTATGGCCAGTTCGGGCCAAGATGGAACCAAATTTGTTTCCATGCTGGGATCTTCCAGACTATTTGGGTTCATCTGTCCGTTTTCATAACCGGGTCCAACACCAGATGGAACCCAATTTGTTTCCATGTTGCCTGGGATACCAATTAACCACTAATTCAGCATTGTAAACCAGAAAAAAAGAAGAAATTAACCACTAATTTCATCATTGAGGTGCTATTGCCCAAAAATACGTACCAACATAAGAAAAATATACATCCAAAGTCTAAAAAACCAAACACAGGACCTTAGAACCCAAAACTGAATCTCTTATATTTGCATGCACTTTGGTCTTTGGTACGTCCAAGTATGGATCATCCAAATTTTTAGACAAAAACACTGTTGGAGCTAATACATAATCTCCAAAAGAAATCATCAGTATATGCAAAATTCTAGATCAGAATAGGTTCTAACAGGATGCATCCAATCCAATTTCATCCTTAGTTACCGAGTCTTGCTACTGTTTCTAGTAAAAATATAGCACTAGCATTAAATAATGAGAACAACAGAGATGATTAAGCAGATAATATACAAAGCTAACTTTGCCATGTACAAGTAATCTATAAGTTCAAGTTAACTATAGTAGAGTTGGATATCATCATCCCAAATCTACAGCATAAAGACCATCATTAAACTAACAAAGCATATCAAAACTCTGACATCATCCCACTACACATGTCAGCAAAACATGAGCAAGTGTAGCAACGCAGATTTGGTAGTCTCTCACGGATCAGGGGTATAGCGAAGATGTTGCTCATAAAAATCAATTAGCTGTCAAATGAGAAGGTTAATTCAAGTTAACTATAGTAGAGTTGGTGTAAAAATGGCTAAGAATAATAAAAGAGAGAATTTTTATGCATTTTACCAGCAAGGGGTTTGTGGCTCTTAACTCCTTGTTGTTGATAAGCACTTGTGTTCCATCAGACCTGCATGAGATGAACATAAAAATGTCCTCATTGACAGTCCAGTAATAAGATGTATAAGCGGAGGCATTTTAATATGCATCCTAGCTTATACCATATTCTGTGGTATCTTTGAAGTTCAAAGATAACATCAAAATTTTCAGTATGGGTCAAGTCAAAATGAATTAATTGCTGTTAAGAGGTCAAACATGTTGATTGTATAGCCTTCTAACGAAGTAGTTAGTCACTTAGTTGTAATTATATAGCCTTCTTATAAACAAGTTGTTGCATCTTTTTTCTTTCCAAGACGTGACTACAAGAGCTAATTCCAGTAAGAAATCACCAAGTTACAAAAGTCAGCAAGCATGCAGAATTAATGTTTAATTAATATCATATTAATTTCTATCTTTTTAATTAAAAATGAATTCATTTGTAACCTGCACATTAAAATATCTGCAGAGCATAGTAAAAGATAATAAAGCTCATTGTTAGGTAGTGTGAAGTTTCAATGGATATTCCTTCCAATCCCATCAAGCTAGGATTTGAATAAAAAGCTAGTGTGTGTAGATATGAATGAATTCAAGCATGAGGAATTATGATATAAGTCAGATAATTAGAAGTGAGATAATTAGAAATAAGAATCAACGGGAGATGAAGGGAAGGGAACCTGAGAGCTTTGAAAGTGATAGAGACATGCTGTATATTGTCAGTGGCAGGAGAAGAAGAGGCAAAGAGCTGCACCGGCTTCAGGATCTTTGTGATGTAAACTTCATCTTTAGCTGTTTTACTGGTACAGTCAATTGCAGTATTGACAGCAGCGGTGGAAGCCGCAATAGCCTCTGTTGAATCCACAACTTCAACATCCATTGCCTTCTTCACTTCCTCTTCAGGCTGCACAAATCTTCTCACACATCCCTGCAATTCAAAATTCATTATCAAGTAATGCGAACAACAACAACATGAACAAAGCCTTGAGTCCCATGAAGTTAGGTATGCTAGAGACGAAACCCAATAAATCGAGGTTCATTTATGGCTGAATATTTCACCAAGCCTATCACAACCGTCCTTTTCCTGGGTTGGGACAGGCTATGTAAAAAAACTACATAGGCCGAGTTAAGTAAACAACAATTGAAACAAAAGAAGAAAAGATAGAAGGATCTAAAGAATCTTGGTTCACGGAAAATGACTTACCGATTTCCTTTTCTTAGCACCAGTAATCTGGCTGCTTGCTTTGGTGCCCTGAGGTTGAGATGGAGGGCAAAAAGTAGGCATGGGATCAACAGGGAGAAGCACAGGAGGAGCCTCTCCATGCCCTTCTATATTTGCTTTGCAATTTGGGAGGAGAATTGCCATGGAGGTGCCATGGCCGGAGCTACTTGCTTCTGTTTTCTCCTTTCCATTGTCTGCCATGACAAAGTTTGTGCCTCCCTCCTTGTTCATCCCCACAACACCCTGTGCCAATACATGAAATGTTTAGTGGTTCTTCCTTTGTTTTGGTCTGAGGATGAAATAGGAATTTTAATTTGAAGGGGTAATGGGTCATTTTAATTAATTCCCTGGCAGTACGAAAGTTGGAAAGAACTGTTCCATGAACAAAAAAATATCAATTCTCATAAACCTGGCGTACATCTGGCGAGGAAACAGGGGCCCCACTTGTCAGAGCCACATCCTTAGGAGGCTTTTCCTTTTCTTTCTTATCTTTCAAGTTCTTTTCTTTCTTATCGTTACTATTAATGCTTCTTCTAGGGTTTCTCTTGGGAACAAGAATATCTCTCTCTGTGGTGCGACCCCTTCCTCTGCCCCTACCCCTACCCCTACCCCTACCCCTTCCTCTTCCTCTGCTGGACGAGGGAAATATAGGGGAACTGTCTTCTTCTCTTGTCTGAGTTGTTGTACCTTCTACCCCATCTTCACTCTGCACAGAGCACTTCTTTTTGGGCAGTTTACTCTTGCGCTTCCGTTTGCGCTTTCGAGAACTTGAATAAACAAGTAAAAAAAGGGTATTAGTTGATGATAATTTATTTAGTTTATGGAGACAGAGAGAAATACCTCTGCTCAAAGGCTTCTAACATGTCAGCACAATATTTGATGTTGTCATAGGGTTCCCATGTATTGTCGGTCTCAGGATAGTCGCGCCTAGACAATCAAATGAGTTGCTCAATAAAAAGTCAATCCGCGAGCGAAGATAAAGTTTTATGATCTAGAAATTACCAGCAAAGCAGTACGGTCCTAAAAAGCCCAGATATAACAGCTATAACCCAAGTATTGATAAATGCAGACAACGTATCACACACATAAATGTGCTGGACGAGGTAAATTTCACAGTGACTTGTCAAGCATAATAAGTAAACAAAGCTTAATTATTAGCAGATAGGCCTTTTGCTAAACAATATAAACTGAAATATGTCCTATATCTCCTCTAATTAATTCATGATATGGAAAGATGGCATCAATTTAGGTATCCTAATTTCCACAACAACAGTCACAGATAAGAAAGAAAATATTCCCTAGTTTATCAATGTAGTAACCGTGTAACTAAACAGAACTGAATAGCGAAAGCACTTTAACCAAAATAAGTTTGATTCAGTTGCAAAACTAAATCAACACACATGCACAGCATGCCAATTTGTAACCTGTAGATGAATGGTTCTAACACTTCAATCACACAAAGATTCCATAGAAAGAGATAGAAGCCATTAACAAACAAATGTACTTCCAATACCATTAAGAACTAAAATATACAATTTTCACCTCCTTCATTCTATTATTGACAAAGAAATAGATTGTGTGGTGGAATAAGAGAAGAACCATTTGATGAGGTACTGGAGCTGGCCCTTGCGGTATCGCTTCTTGCGAATGGCCTCAATTTCATAGAAACCCTCAGCTAATTTCGCCATCCCGTCAGTTTTTCCTTGAACTAATCCCTCACCTTTTTCCTCTCCTTCTGCACCATTCTCTTCCCCTTCTTCGACTTCGATTTCTTCATCAGAATCTCCTTCTTCCTCATCTTCTCCTTCCTCCTCCTCCTCGCCTTCGTCTTCTTCATCTGCTTGAGAAGGAGATTCCTCCTGCGCATTCACCTCCTTCTCCAGCTCATGGTCACGATCGGAAGGTGTATTCTGGCCAGATGCCGCTTTGTCGGAAACTGAGGAGGACGACGCCACCCCCGCCTTCTTTCGGCCTCCCGCTACTACCATCTCTCTCGCACGCGCGCTCTCTCTCTCTAAGCGGAAGGATTGATTGAATTTGAACAGAGGAGCTGGTCGATTAGATTTTGATTTGGGGGTGAAGTGTTCCTATACTCTGAAGAAGCCGAGTGGGCAGGTTATCAGCAGAAGACACGTTGTCTCGTCGCTTTCTCCTCTCTTCCTATTGTAAATTTGTTTTTGTCATCTAAAAATAACTAATTTGTATTTTTGTCATTCAAAATTATATCTGTGTTAGAATGCCACCTTCAAATTCAATCAATTTGTTTTTTTTTTGCCACAAATCACATTTTTATCATTTCTCAGATAAATAAAAATCACACTTTTATTAAAATGTCCATTCTGCCCCTGACTCAACTAATCTAGTTTGGACTGATAATCTATCAGTGCCGATCGAGTCCAGTTGAAGCAGCTAACCCTGTCTAACGACTCGAGGTCGAGTCGAGTCGTGTCACCACCGCCATCGTCGCTCTAGCCATCGCCTCTCCAGCTAACTGGTACAGTTGATTGAATTGCAATTGTATTAGATCAGGAAACAATTTTTAATATGATATCCTAACTTGAATTGCACTAATTAATTATCCAACACACCATACCTAAATCAGTTCTAAACAAGCAATCAAATGCATGAAATTGAGTTTGATGATTGATTTGAGATAGTTTACATGTTTGTTTTGAAGACTGGAAAAGATCAAGACTCGAAGAGATTCAGAAACTTTCAATTTTTATTTAGAATTGAGATACATAGAAGGGAAGGGGTAGTTTTCTGCTATTTTTCCTAGGTTTTGGAATATGAATTTCTTGAAATTTGCATAAAGAACAGATCAATTTGAGTTCATAGCTTGAAAATTTGAATGTCAGGCTACAAATAGGTACAAAGACCTGGATCTAACTCAAAGTGCCAAAGAGTTTAGAGGAGTTTCAATTTGGATGCCAGACAGGTGCAAAAACACCATGCATTTGTGGTTGGTTTGAGTTTCATGGATGCAAATCGAAATTTATGTGGCTGGCATGGATGTTTGAACTTGGATTTAGGTTTGACAATTCAAAAGAAGCATTCTGTTTTTGAAATTTTAGAGTTGAACAAGGGGAGCTATTTATTGCTTTTAAACTCTATTTTTCTATGATTTTTCAGAAATCTGAGATTGAAATGACTTCAATTTGAAAACTGTTTATCCAAAAATTATGAAATTAATTATGGAGGTTTATACAAATATAAAGTATATGTTTACAAAAGGAATTTGGATTTGAGATTGAAACAAGATCTGTACAAAAATAGCAAATTTTTTACAACTTTGAATCAAAAGGCTGAAAAGGGAAATTTGGTTTGAATTTGAGTTTTGAGGCTTCAAATCTTGATTTTACACTGGTATACAACTTATTATACATAGTGAGACTTAAATGAAGCATAAAAGAGATTTCTTTCAAATGCTTAAAGTATTTGAGCATGGACAGGGTATTTGAGGGCAATTAGGGCACTGTTTTGATTTGATTTGATCCTAATGCATGATTCATGGCTTTTAGAGCTTGAAAATGGCTCAATGCCTTTACCATGGCACATCATTGGATCAAGAAAAGGTTTCAAGACAATAGAGGAGATTTGGAGATCAGAAAAGGCGTTCTTGAGCCAAATCATATCTGAGATGAATTCAAAGAGAAAATTGATCAATTGAACTTAGATTTGTGTTTTAAAAACTTGTTTGAATCATTTGTAACATCATAAATCAATCATCAAAAGGATTTCATGCATAAAAATTTTGAATTTAGATCTAAAGCATCAACACAGCAAAAATCAGAAAGATTTCAACTCAAATTTCATTTCACAAGCAAGCAATTTACATAATTTGTAAAGTAAAGCATAAAGAGGCCTTTCTCTTTGCCAAACTCAACACCACTAACCTGAGGTTTTCAGATGATATGTCGGGTGAGAGCAAGAAGGCTAAGCAAGTGCAAAGCAAGTTCGACCACTCTCATAGTTTGAACAAAGGAAAAAAGACATTTGATTTGGTGGTTTATATAGGTATTTATAGTCTCAACATCTGGCCTTTAAATAGCCAAATCTTAGCTCAAAGACTCAATCTCATTGTTCTAAATTATTCTATACTCTTAGATAGATTGTGTTGAGTGTTTATTATCTTATTATCTATCCAGCTCAAATACTTGTTCTTTTGTTTTCGTTGGCTCGATTCTCCACTGGTGTGTGTAAGCAAGACCGAATTCGACACCATGTTAGGGTTGGTGCTCCACCGGTGTGTGTAAGAGAGCCCAATTCTGAAGTTGTAATTCACTTGTGTTGTCTAGTGAATCGGCTCTTGTTACCGTATGGGGGTTATGAGTCCCGCAGAGTAGGATCGTTAATATCCGAACTCCGTTAAAATACTTGTGTCTCTTGAATTGCTTTGTTTGCATCTTCTAAACTCTATCTATTTATTTTCATTATCATTTGGTTAGAATTTGCTTGTTCATTTAATTGTTGCAATTGATTGCAATTGCCAATTAAACCCCAATAATCTAGGATTGCTTGAAGTTAAGCCTCTCGGTTCCAACAATTGGTTGTTATGCGCTGATCAGAGTTGTATTCCTTCGCCGGTGACGAGGAGATGGCGGGTCAGCTTCTTGTTTTATCTTGGATTGCGGGTGCCGAGCCCATGGACATCACTAAGGCTAGGGCACACAATTTATTTAGGGCGATACAAGAGATGGCCGGCCAGCTTTCATGCGTTATTTCAGTCCTCAATACTCATGATTCTCAAGTGATGGGGATGATATACTGAATGACACAAGGCAATTTCCTAAAGTGATTTGATTTGATTTAAAAGCGCCAAATTATTTTTTTAAACCCTTTATGATGACCATTTTGAAGGATATTACTAACTAAGAACTTTATATCATCTTGCTCCGATATTTATGTTTGCTTTTCCTCATTTATATTTGTTTTAGCATGTGTTTGGGTGTTCTTCATCCATGTGTTTTTTAGATATGTATTTAACCTTACAAAGGACATGTGTTCCTTTATAAAGAGATTTCCAATTTTGCTTTTGTCTTCTTTCTTTTGTACTTTCATAAAAAATGTTTCGCTTCATGAAAGAAGGGAGGAAAGTTTGAATATTATGTTTTTATGATCTATGAGTCATAAATCGTAACATAACTTCAAATCCTTCATGTAAAAGAAGGAATTATTTTATTTAAATTTGGCTTCTTGCTTTTCTTGCACTTCTAATATTTTTAAAGGTGTTTTCATTTATTTACAAGGGATTTTTTTCAATTTATTTATTTGCTTCTTATGTTTAGAGACTTTCTTTCCACATCATGTATGAGAAAGGCCTTTGGAAGACATATTTCATTCCAAGAGATTCACGAGCTTATGCAATTCTCTTAATATTTACATGTTTTTGGTAAAAAGGATTTTTGTATAAAGTAAAATCTTGACAATTTTACTTTTAACATTTTATTTGAGGAATTTTGGTTTATAAAATTGATTTATGCCTTTGAAATGAAATTTTAGTTGATACAATGTTTTCTGAAATTTTTATTTCCCTTAAAGAAAGTAAATTTTGTTTTATTTATACTTTGAGAAAAATATACTTAAAAAAATATCCTTTTATTTATATTTTCATATTTTTATTTTCATTTGAGACTTATTTGAGGGTATTTGATTTTGTATATTTTCTTTTGATATTTTTATGAAAAGAGAAATTCCATTTTTATTATCTAATTTCATGAAAATACACTTGTATTTAGAAAATATCCCTTTATTTGTGTTTGAAGAGAAAATTTAAGATTTTTAGATTTCATACTATGAATAGTATTTTAAGAATATTTGATTTAGGACTTCTAATATGATATTTATTTATTTAAAAGTATTCAATTTTGAGTTTTAATATTTTTATGAGAAAATATCTTTATATTTGATTTTCTGAATTTTGGCTATATTTTTTTGCACTTTTATTTAGACTTATATCAATTTTATTCTTTTATTAAAAATAAAAAAATGATGTTTATTGATTTTTAAAAATTACCGTAAAGTAAAATGCTCAAAACATATCAAAATATCATATGAAAATGTAGAGCATGAATTTAGAAGAATTTACATATTTATTTTAGAATTTTTGGACTTTATTTGCTATATTTACAAAATTATAAAACATAAAATACATAGAGATTTAATTTGAGCCGTTGGATCTTAACAAACACTTCTCTTCTTTTTCTTTTCGACAGCTTTGACCAAAGCTTGACTTCGACGTCGAGTGGACCCAGGCCATGGTAGCTTGATTGGAGTGCATCTCTAGTATCGTGTGAGTGTTAGGAGTCGAATGGGCCCCCTGTCGGCGGCCAGAGACCACCGAAAGTGGTGGAGCTCCACCACCTATCTCGGGATGAAACCTTTGATTTAATTTTGGTTTTTCTAGTTATTCATCAATTCTGAAGGTTGGATTTGATTATTTTAAGCTCCTAGAACATGTTTGAGGTATTTTTGAGTTTCAATTTCATCTACATATTTGATTCGACGATTTGGGTCTAGTTTGGGTTAATTTGATGCCATACTGTCAGAATTTGGATTCAATCCTGGATTTCAAGGGCTCAATTTAATTTCTTTTGGTTCCAATATCATTTGAAGACATCCAGCAACCCTCAATTTCATTTGCTAAGGTGTGATTTGGTTTTAATTTGATTTATTTCACTGTAATTCGAGTGTTGAGGTTTCAATTTGATCTCCCTTGATCCAGAGAGGTTCTTAAATCATCAAGCAAAATCAAGCAAGTGCTTATTTGGTTTGGCATAGTTTGAATTTGGATTTGATTGAGTTTAATCTCATTATTAAGGGCATTTAGGACAAAACAACAAAGATTTGATTTGAATTTGAATTGCAAGTGCTCAATCAGTTCTTTGGGGCACCACAAGCAATATCAAATTAACATGCAATTCAATTTGCAACTGTTTCAATTTGAATTTGGTTCAATTTCAGCACAATTTGGTCAATTTGAGTGCTGGTTTGGGTTTCAGTGGCTAATATGATCTTTGAATCATCAAGCAAGTCCAAAATTATGCTTTTTAAACATAATGCAATCATCACAAAAATAATTCAAGTCAAACTCAGCTCAAATTTCCTAATTTTGGTTCAGTTCAATTCAATTCGGGTTCAGTTGAACACCAAAACTAAATCAGTTCTAAACAAGCAATCAAATGCATGGAATTGATTTTGATGATTGATTTAAGATAGTTTAAGTGTTTATTTTGAAGACTGGAAAATCTCAAGACTTGAAAAGATCCAGCCAACTTTCGATTTTTTATTTGAAATTGAGATTCAGAAAGGGGAAATGGCAGCTTTCTGCTGTTTTTTTCTTGGTTTTGAGATCTGACTTTCTTGAAATTTGCACAAATAAAAGATCAATTTGAGTTCATAGCTTGAAAATATGGATGTCAAGCTACAGATAGGTACAAAGACCTGGATCTAAGTCAAAGTGCAAAACGATTTAGAGAGGTTTCAATTTGGGTGTCATATAGGTGCAAAATCACCATGCATTTATAGCTGATTTGAGTTTCATGGATCCTAATCGAAATTTAGGTGTCTGACATGGGTGTTTGAGCCTGGATTTAGGTTTGGTGAGTCAAAAGAAGCATTTTTGTTTTTGAAATTTCGGATTTGGCCAAGGAGAGTTGTTTATTGCATTTAAACCCTATTTTTATGTGATTTTTCAGAAATCTGAGATTGAAATGGCTTTAATTTGTAAACTCTTTATCCAAAAATTATGAAATTAATTATGAAGGTTTATACAAACATAATGTTCATGCTTGTAAAAGGAATTTGGATTAGGAATTGAAGCAAGATCTGTATAAAAAGAACAAATCTCTCTACTTTGGATTAAAAGGCCGACAAGAGGGATTTGGCTTAGATTTGAGTTTTAAGGCATCAAAGCTTGGTTTTACACTAGTATACAACTAATTAAACACAATGAGACTTACAGGAAGCATAAAAAGGGATTTCTTTCAAGTGCTTGGAAGATTTGAGCACAAAAAGGTTATTTGAGGGTAATTAGGGCACTGTTTTGGTTTGATTTGATCCTAGTGCCTCATTCATGGCTTTTAGAGCTTGTAAATGGTTCAATGCCTTTACTATGGCACATCACTGGATCACGAAAAGGTTTCAAGACAAAAGAGAAGGTTTGGAGATCAGAAAAGGCATTCTTGAGTCAAATCTGATCTGAGATGAATTCAAAAGAGAAAATAGATCAATTGAACTCAAATTTGTGTTTTAAAAGCTTGTTTGAATCACTTGCAACATAAAAAATCAATCATCAAAAGGATTTCATGCATAAAGACTTCGAATTTAGATCTAAAGCATCAACACATCAAGATCAGAAATATTTCAACTCAAATTTCATTTCACAATCAAGCAATTTACAGAATTTATAAAGTAAAGCATAAAGAGGCCTTTCTCTTTGCAAACTCAACACCACTCACCTGATATTTTCATATGATATGTCGGGTGAGAGCAAGAAGATTAAGCAAGTGCAAAACTGATTCGACCACTCTCACAGTTTGAACAGAGGGAAAAAGGCATTTGATTTGATGGTTTCTATGGGTATTTATAGCCTCAACATCTGGACTATACATTGGATTCCTATTTCTATTTGATTTTCTATTACATTTCTATTTTTAGCTTTCTTGAGTCTTGTATAGCCATTCATGTTGCATCTCAAGTATGTCAGATGCTAGGTAGGTCCCATTCTATTATTTGGATGCAATTAATCTTCTAGAAGCTGCAAAAGACATCTTTGATCGTCGCCCTTAACTGATTTTGATTTAGGGTGCAACCAACAAGGCATAAATCCATGTGCTTTCACCCAATTGGCTGTTGCAGCATCCTAGGATGTCCTTCAGGTGTCATTTGCTGACCTCAGCTGATTTGGCAGGGGTATAGAAGCTTCTAATGTTGGTTAGGACTGATGTTGACGCCTTCAACACCATTTCATTGCCACTCGAGTTCAAAAATTTGGCTTTTGCAATTGGGCTCCAAATTAACCCCAATTACGCTTTGAACATACTCAACTGAGTTCCGTGAGATCATTGCAACCCCTATTTGCATCTGCCAAGCCCTCTATATCACTAGGTCCACTTTTCAGCCCCTTATGAGAGAGTGTTTAGGTGTCCTGGCTAAATTGTCTACATGCAAATCAAACCAAGCTTGGTTCTACCACGAGAAGTGTTTCTGATCAGCGTACTTCATATATGGATGGTAACCTTTCAAGAAAACTCCACAAAACATCATATCCTACTACGAGAAGAGTTTCTTCTCATAGTACTTCATTTAAGTGTGGTAACCATCGACTAAAACACAATGAAGAATCATAGAATACTACATTATGTGCTGCATTTCTGAGTACTCCATTTATGGGTGGTTAACAATCAAGAAAACACCACAAATCATCTTATCATACTGCATGAAGTGTTTCTGATCTGAGTACTTCATTTATAAGTGGTAACTATTCAAGAAAATACCACAAAGCATCTTATCCTTCTACGATAAGTTTTTCTTATATGAGTACTTCATTTATGTGTGGTAACCATTCAAGAAAACACAACAAACCATCTTATTCTACTATGAGAAGTATTTCATATCAGAATACTTCATTTATGAGTGGTAACGTTTCAAGAAAACCCCACAAAGTATCATACCTTACTACGAGAAGTGTTTGTTCTTCAAAACTTCATTTAAGGCTGGAAACTTTCACTAAAACACCACAAAGGAGAATAAACTCTAGCTGCTTCATGTCAGAGTACTTCATTTATGGGCAGTAAACAATCAAGAAAACACCACATATAATCTTATCCTACTACGAGAAGTGTTTCTGATCTGAGTACTTCGTTTATTGGAGGTAACCATTCAAGAAAACACCACAAAACATCTTATCCTTCTACGGGAAATGTTTCTGATCTGAGTACTTCATTTATGGGTTGTAACCATTCAAGAAAACACGAAAAAACATCTGTCCTTCTACGAGAAGTATTTTTTATACGAGTACTTCATTTATGAGTGGTAACCACTAATTAAAACACCACAAAGGAGCATTGAATACTACTCTAAGTGCTTCATCCATGAGTACTTCATTTATGAGCGGTAAACAATCAAGAAAATACTACAAAGCATCTTATCCTACTAAGAGAAGTGTTTCTGACCAGAGTACTTCAGTTATGGGTGGTAACCTTTCAAGAAAACACCACAAAGCATATTATCCTTCTACGAAAAGTGTTCTGATTAGAATACTTCATTTATGAGTGGTAACCGATAAAGAAAACAACACAAAGCATCTTATCCTACTACAAGAAGTGTTTCAGATCAGACTACTTCATTTATGTGTGGTAACTTTTCAAGAAAACCCCAAAAACAATAATAACCTACTACGAGAAGTATTTGTTCTTCAAATACTTCATTTAAGGATGGTGGCCATTCAATAAAACACCACAAATAATCTTATCCTACTACGAGAAGTGTTTCAGATTAGATTACTTAATTTATGGGTGGTAACGTTTCAAGAAAACTCCGCAAAGCCACATAGCCTACTATGAGAAGTGTTTCTTCTTCGAGTACTTCATTTAATGGTGGTAACATTCACTAAAACATCACGAAGAAGCATAGAATACCATGCCAAGTACTTCATGTCCGAGTACATCATTTATGAGCGGTAACCAATGAAGAAAACACCACATAACATCTTATCCTACTACGAGAAGTGTTTCTGATCAGAGTACATCAGTTATGGGTGGTAAGCTTTCAAGAAACTCCAAAAAGCATCATATCCTACTACGAGAAGAGTTTCATATCAGATTACTTCATTTATGGGTGGTAACGTTTGAAGAAAACCCCACAATGCATCATAACCTACTACGAGAAGTGTTTGTTCTTCAAATACTTCATCTAAGGGTGGTACTCTTTCAATAAAATACCAGGAAGGAGCATAGATTATCACCCTAGGTGCGTCATGTTTGAGTACTTCACTTATGGGTTAAACAATCAAGAAAACACCACAAAGTATCTTATCCTACTACGAGAAGTGTTTCTGATCTGAGTACTTCGTTTATTGGAGGTAACCATTCAAGAAAACACTACAAAGCATATTATTCTACTAGGAGAAGTGTTTCTTATCAGTGTAATTCATTTATTGGTGGTAACCTTTCAGGAAAAACTCCACAAAGTATCATATCCTACTACGAGAAGTGTTTCTTCTTCGAGTACTTCATTTCATGGTGGTAACCATTCACTAAAACACCACGAAGAAGCATAGAATACCACACAAAGTGCTTTATGACTGGGGTACTTCATTTATGCATGGTAACCAATCAAGAAAACACCACATAGTATCTTATCCTACTACGAGAAGTTTTTCTGACCAGCGTACTTCATATATGGGCGATAACCTTTCAAGAAAACTCCACAAAGCATCATATCCTATTATGAGAAGAGTTTCTTCTCAGAGTACTTCATTTAAGTGTGGTAACCATTCACTAAAACACAATGAAGAATCAAAGAATACCAATCTAAATGCTGCATGTCTGAGTACTCCATTTATGGGTGGTAACCATACAAGAAAACACCACAAAGATTCATTGAATACCACTCTAAGTGCTTCATTTGTGGGTGGTAACGTTTCAAGAAAAACCCCCACAAAGTATCATAGCTTACTACGAGAAGTGTTTGTTCTTCAAATACTTCATTTCAGGGTAGAAACTTTCACCAAAACACCACGAAGGAGCATAAACTCTATGTGCTTCATGTCTGAGTACTTCATTTATGGGCAGTTTACAATAAAGAAACATCACAAAACATCTTATCTTGCTACGAGAAGTGTTTCTTATCTGATTACTTCATTTATGGGTGGTAACCATTCAAGAAAACATCACAAAGCATCTTATCATACAACGAGAAGTATTTCAGATCAGATTACTTCATTTATGAGTGGTAACGTTTCAAGAAACCCTCACAAAGTATCATAGCCTACTACGAGAAGTATTTGTACTTCAAATACTTCATTTAGGGGTGGAAACATTTCACTAAAACACCACAAACATCTTTTACTACTACGAGAAGTGTTTCTTATTTGAGTACTTCATTTATGGTGGTAACCATTCAAGAAAACACTACAAAGTATCTTATCCTTCTACGAGAAGTGTTTCTTATCTGAGTACTTCATTTATGGATGGTAACAATTCAAGAAAACACCACAAAGCATCGTGTCCTTCTATGAGAAGTGTTTCCGATTATTGAATAATTTATGGGTGGAAACCATTAAAGAAAACTCCACAAAGCATCTTATCCTTCTACAAGAAGTGTTTTTTATCTGAATACTTCATTTATGGGTGGTTACCCTTTAAGAAAATGCCACAAAGAATCGTATCCTACAATGAGAAGTGTTTGTTCTTCAAATACTTCAATTAAGGGTGGTAACCTTTCACTAAAACACACCGAAGGAGCATAGATTACCACTCTAGGTGTTTTATGTTTGAGTAATTCATTTAAGGGTGGTAACCATTAAAGAAAACACCACAAAGAATCTTATCATACTACGATAAGTATTTCAGATCGGATTACTTAATTTATGTGTGGTAACGTTTCGAGAAAATTTCGCAAAATCTCATAGCATACTACGAGAAGTGTTTCTTCTTCGAGTACTTCATTTAATGGTGGTAACCACTCACTAAACCACGAAGAAGCATAGAATACCACGCTAAGTGCTTTATGATCGGGGTACTTCATTTATGTGTGGCAACCAATCAAGAAAACACCACATAGCATCTTATCCTACTACAAGAAGTGTTTTTTATCTGAGTACTTCGTTTATTGGAGGTAACCATTCAAGAAAACATCACAAAGCATATTATCCTACTACGAGAAGTGTTTATGATCAGTGGACTTCATATATAGGCGGTAACCTTTCAAGAGAAATCCACAAAGCATCATATACTACTACGAGAAGAGTTTCTTCTCAGAGTACTTCATATATGGGTGGTAACCATTCAAGAAAACACCACAAAGCATCTTATCCTTCTACGAGAAGTTTTTCTTATCTGAGCACTTCATTTATGTGTGATTCATTAAAGAAAACACAACAAAGCATCTTATCCTACTACGAGAAGTATTTCAGATCAAAATACTTCATTTATGAGTGGTAACGTTTCAAGAAAACTCCACAAAGTATCATAGCATACTACAAGAAGAGTCTGTTCTTCAAATACTTCATTTAAGGCTGGATACTTTCACAAAAACACCACAAAGGAGAATAAATTATAGGTGCTTCATGTCTGGGTACTTCATTTATGGGTCGTAAACAATCAAGAAAACACTACATATCATCTTATCCTACTACGATAAGTGTTTCTGACCAGAGTACTTCGTTTAATGGAGGTAACCATTCAAGAAAATACCACAAAGCATCTTGTCCTTCTACGAGTACTTCATTTATGAGTGGCAACCACTAATTAAAACACCACAAAGAATCATTGAATACCACTCTAAGTGCTTCTTCATCCACGAGTACTTCATTTATAGGAGGTAAACAATCAAGAAAACACTACAAAGCATCTTATCGTACTACAAGAAGTATTTCTGATCAGAGTACTTCAGTTATGGATGGTAACCTTTCAAGAAAACACCACAAAACATCTTATCCTTCTACGAGAAGTGTTTATGATCAGAGTACTTCATTTATGAGTGGTAATCATTAGAGAAAACACCACAAAACATCTTATCCTACTACGAGAAGTGTTTCAGATCATATTACTTTATTTATGTGTGATAACGTTTCAAGAAAACCTCACAAAGAATCATAACTTACTACGAGAAGTGTTTGTTCTTCAAATACTTCATTTAGGGTGGTGACCATTCACTAAAACACCACTCTAGGTGTTTCATGTCGAAGTACTTCATTTGAGGGTGGTAACCATTAAAGAAAACACCACAAATAATCTTATCCTACTACGAGAAGTGTTTCGGATCAGATTACTTAATTTATGGGTGGTAACGTTTCGAGAAAACTTCGCAAAGCCACATAGCCTACTATGAAAAGTGCTTCTTCGAGTACTTCATTTAATGATGGTAAACATTCATTAAAACACCACAAAGAAGCATAGAATACCACGCCAAGTACATTATTTATGGGTGGTAACAATCAAGAAAACACAACATAACATGTTATCCTACTACGAGAAGTGTTTCTGATCAGAGTACATCAGTTATGGATGGTAAGCTTTCAAGAAACTCCAAAAAGCATCATATCCTACTAAGAGAAGAGTTTCAGATCAGATTACTTTATTTATGGGCGGTAAACAATCAAGAAAACACCACAAAACACCTTGTCCAACTATGAGAAGGGTATCTGAGTACTTCGTTTATTCGAGGTTATCACTCAAGAAATCACAAAGCATATTATCCTACTACGAGAAGAGTTTCTGATCAGCGTACTTCATATATGGGCGGTAACCTTTCAAGAAAAATCCACAAAGCATCGTATCCTACTACGAGAAGAGTTTCTTCTCAGAGTACTTCATTTAAGTGTGGTAACCATTCACTAAAACAAAATGAAGAATCATAGAATAACACAATAAGTGCTACATGTCTGAGTACTCCATTTATGGGAGGTTAACAATCAAGAAAACACCACAAATCATCTTATCATACTGCGTGAAGTGTTTCTGATCTGAGTACTTCATTTATGGGTGGTAATCATTCAAGAAAACACCACAAAGTATCTTATACTTCTATGAGAAGTTTTTCTTATCTGAGTACTTCATTTATGTGTGGTAACCATTAAACAAAACACAAAAAGCATCTTATCCTACTACGAGAAGTAATTTAGATCAGAATACTTCATTTATGAGTGGTAACATTTCAAGAAAACCCCCACAAAGCATATTATTCTACTAGGAGAAGTGTTTCTGATCAGTGTACTTCATTTATGGGTGGTAACCTTTCAAGAAAAACTTCACAAAGCATCATATCCTACTACGAGAAGAGTTTCTTCTCAGAGTACTTCATTTAAGTGTGGTAACCATTGAATAAGACACAACGAACAAGCATAGAATACCACTAGAGTGCTTCTTGTTTGAGTACTCCATTTATGGTTGGTAAACAATCAAGAAAACATCACAAATCATCTTATCCTACTGCGGGAAGTGTTTCTGATCTGAATACAACATTTATGAGTGGTAACATTTCAACAAAACCCCACAAAGTATTATAGCCTGCTAGGAGAAGTGTTTATTCTTCAAATACTTCATTTAAGGGTAGAAACCTTTCACTAAAACACTACGAAGGAGCATAAACTCTAGGTGCTTCATGTCTAAGTACTTAATTTATGGACAGTAAACAATTATGAAAAAACCACAAAGCATCTTATCATGTTACGAGAAGTGTTTCTTATATGAGTACTTCATTTATGGGTGGTAACCATTCAAGAAAACACCACAAATCATCTTATCCTACAACAAGAAGTATTTCAGATCAGATTACTTCATTTATGAGTGATAACGTTTCAAGAAAATCACACAAAGTATCATAGCCTACTACGAGATGTGTTTGTACTTCAAATACTTCATTTAGGGGTGGAAAGCTTTCACTAAAACACCACAAGCATCTTATCCTACTACGAGAAGTGTTTCTTATACAAGTACTACATTTGTGGGTGGTAACCATTCAAGAAAACACTACAAAGCATCTTATCCTTCTACGAGTAGTGTTTCTTATCTGATTACGTCATTTATGGGTGGTAACCATTCAAGAAAACACCACAAATCATCGTGTCCTTCTACGAGAAGTGTTTCCGATCAAAGTACATCATGTATGGGTTGTAACCATTAAAGAAAACACCACAAAACATCTTATCCTACTACGAGAAGTGTTTCAGATTAGATTACTTTATTTATGTGTGGTAACGATTCAAGAAAACCCCACAAAGAATAATAGGCTACTACTAGAAGTGTTTGTTCTTCAAATACTTCATTTAAGGGTTGTGACCATTCACTAAAACACCACTCTAGGTGTTTCATGTCTAAGTACTTCATTTAAGTTTGGTAACTATTACAGAAAACACCACAAATAATCTTTTTCTACTACGAGAAGTTTTTTAGATCATATTACTTATAGAGTGGTAACGTTTCGAGAAAACTCGGCAAAGCCGCATAACCTACTATGAGAAGTGTTTCTTCTTCAAGAACTTCATTTAATGGTGGTAAACATTCACTAACACACCACGAAGAAGCATAGAATACCACGCCAAGTGCTTCATGTCCGAGTACATCATTTATGGGTGGTAACCAATGAAGAAAACATCACATAGCATCTTATCCTACTACGAGAAGTATTTTTTATCAGAGTACTTCAGTTATGGGTGGTAACATTTCAAGAAACTTTAGAAAGCATCATATCCTACTACAAGAAGAGTTTCAGATCAGATCACTTCATTTATGGATGGTAACGTTTGAAGAAAACCCCACAATGTATCATAGTCTACTACGAGAAGTGTTTGTTCTCCAAATACTTCATCTAATGGTTCTTTCAATAAAACACCAGGAAGGAACATAGATTACCACTCTAGGTGCTTCATGTCTGAGTACTTTACTTATGGGCTAAACAATTTAGAAAATACCACAAAGTATCTTATCCTACTACGAGAAGTGTTTCAAATCTAAGTACTTCGTTTATTGGATGTAACCATTCAAGAAAACACCACAAAGCATATTATTCTTCCAGGCGAAGTGTTTCTGATCAGAGTACTTCATTTATGTGTGGTAACGTTACAAGAAAACACCACAAAACCACATAGCCTACTATGAGAAGTGTTTCTTCTTCGAGTACTTCATTTAATGGCGGTAAACATTCACTAAAACAACACGAAGAAGCATTTATGGGTGGTAACCTTTCAAGAAAAACTCCACAAAGCATCATATCCTACTACGAGAAGAGTTTCTTCTTAGAGTACTTCATTTAAGTGTGGTAACCATTGACTAAGATACAATGAACAAGCATAGAATACCACTCTAAGTGCTTCATGTCTGAGTACTCCATTTATGGTTGGTAACAATCAAGAAAACACCATAAATCATCTTATCCTATTGCGGGAAGTGTTTCTTGTCTGAATATGAGTGGTAACGTTTCAAGAAAACCCCACAAAGTATCATAGCATACTACGAGAAGTGTTTGTTCTTCAAATACTTCATGTGTGAGTACTTCATTTATGGGCAGTAAACAATCAAGAAAACACCACATATCATCTTATCGTACTACGAGAAGTGTTTCTAATCAGAGTACTTCGTTTATTGGAGGTAACCATTCAAGAAAATACTACAAAGCATTTTGTACTTCTTCGAGAAGTGTTTCTTATACGAGTACTTCATTTACAAGTGGCAACCACTAATCAAAACACCACAAAGAATCATTGGATACCACTCTAAGTGCTTCATCCACGAGTACTTCATTTATAGGCGGTAAACAATCAAGAAAACACTACAAAGCATCTAATCCTACTACGAGAAGTATTTCTGATCAGAGTACTTTTGTTATGGGTGGTAACCTTTCAAGAAAACACCACAAAACATCTTATCCTACTACGAGAAGTGTTTCTTATCTGAGTACTTCATTTATGGGTGGTAACCATTCAAGAAAACACCACAAATCATCTTATCCTATAACAAGAAGTATTTTAGATCAGATTACTTCATTTATGGGGTGGAAACCTTCATTTAGGGGTGGAAACCTTTCACTAAAACACCACAAGCATCTTATCCTACTAGGAGAAATGTTTCTTATACAAGTACTTCATTTGTGGGTGGTAACCAATCAAGAAAACACCACAAAGCATCTTATCCTTCTACGAGTAGTGTTTCTTATCTGAGTACATCATTTATGGGTGGTAACCATTCAAGAAAACACCACAAAGCATCGTGTCCTTCTACGAGAAGTATTTCCGATCAGAGCACATCATTTGTGGGTTGTAACCATTAAAGAAAACACCACAAAACATCTTATCCTACTGCGAGAAGTGTTTCTGATTAGATTACTTTATTTATGTATGGTAACGTTTCAAGAAAACCCCACAAAGAATAATAGCCTACTACGAGAAGTTTTTGTTCTTCAAATACTTCATTTAAGGTTGGTGACCATTCACTAAAACACCACTCTAGGTGTTTCATGTCTGAGTACTTAATTTAAGGATGGTAACCGTTACAGAAAACACCACAAATAATCTTATACCACTACGAGAAGTGTTTCAGATCATATTACTTAATTTATGGGTGGTAACGTTTCGAGAAAACTCTGCAAAGCCACATGAGAAGTGTTTCTTCTTCGAGTATTTTATTTAATGGAGGTAAACATCCACTAAAACACCACGAAGAAGCATAGAATACCACGCCAAGTGCTTCATGTCTGAGTAAATCATTTATGGGTGGTAACCAATCAAGAAAACACCCAATAACATATTATCCTAGTACGAGAAGTGTTTCTGATCATAGTACTTCAGTTATGAGTGGTAAGCTTTCAAGAAACTCCAAAACGCATCATATCCTACTACGAGAAGAGTTTCAAATCAGATTACTTCATTTATGGGTGGTAATGTTTGAAGAAAATCCCACAATGCATCATAGCCTACTACGAGAAGTGTTTGTTATCCAAATCCTTCATCTAATGGTGGTACTCTTTCAATAAAACACCAGGAAGGAGCATAGACTACTACTCTAGGTGCTTCATGTCTGAGTACTTCACTTATGGGCTAAACAATCAAGAAAACACCACAAAGTCTCCTATCCTACTACGAGATGTGTTTCTTGGAGGTAACCATTTAAGAAAACACCACAAAGCATATTATTCAACTAGGAGAAGTATTTCTGATCAGTGTACTTCATTTATGGATGGTAATCTTTCAAGAAAAACTCCACAAAGCATCATATCCTACTACGAGAAGAGTTTATTCTCAGAATACTTCATTTAAGTATGGTAACCATTGACTAAGACACAATGAACAAGCATACAATACCACTATAAGTGCTTCATGTCTGAGTACTCCATTTATGGTTGGTAAACAATCAAGAAAACACCACAAATCATCTTATCCTACTGCGGAAAGTATTTCTTATCTGAATACTACATTTATGTGTGGTAACGTTTCAAGAAAACCCCACAAAGTATCATAGCTTACTACGAGAAGTGTTTGTTCTTCAAATACTTCATTTAAGGGTAGAAATCTTCCACTAAAACACAACGAAGGAGCAGAAACTCTAGGTGCTTCATGTGTGAGTACTTCATTTAAGGGCCGTAAACAATAAAGAAAACATCACAAAGCATCTTATCCTGCTACGAGAAGTGTTTCTTTTTTTAGTACTTCATTTATGGATGATAATCATTAATGAAAACACCACAAATAATCTTATCCTACTACGAGAAGTGTTTCAGATCAGATTACTTAATTTATGGGTGGTAACTTTTCGAGAAAACTCCGCAAAGCCACATAGCCGACCATAAAGAAGCATAGAATACCGCGCCATGTGCTTCATTTCTGAGTACATCATTTATGGATGGTAACCAATCAAGAAAACACAACATAGCATCTTATCCTACTACGAGAAGTGTTTCTGATCAGAGTACTTCAGATATGGGTGGTAAAATTTCATGAAACTCCAAAAAGCTTCATATCCTGCTAAGAGAAGAGTTTCAGATCAGATTACTTGATTTATGGGTGGTTACGTTTGAAGAAAACCCCACAATGCATCATAGCTTACTACGAGAAGTGTTTGTTCTCCAAATACTTCATCTAATGGTGGTATTCTTTCAATAAAACACCAGGAAGGAGCATAAATTACCACTTTAGGTGTTTCATGTCTGAGTACTTCACTTATGGACTAAACAATCAAGAAAACACCACAATTATCTTATCCCACTTTGAAAAGTGTTTCTGATATGAGTACTTCGTTTATTGAAGGTAACCATTCAAGAAAACACCACAAAGCATAGTATTCTAATAGGTGAAGTGTTTCTGATCAGTGTAGTTCATTTATGGGTGATAACCTTTCAAGAAAAACTCCACAAAACATCATATCCTACTACGAGAAGAGTTTCTTCTCAGAGTACTTCATTTAAGTGTGGTAACCATTGACTAAGACACGATGAACACGCATAGAATATCACTCTAAGTGCTTCATGTCTGAGTACTCCATTTATGGTTGGTAAACAATCAAGAAAACATCACAAATCATCTTATTCTTCTGCGGGAAGTATTTCTGATCTGAATACTACATTTATGAGTGGTAACATTTCAAGAAAACACCACAAAGTATCATAGCCTACTACGAGAAGTGTTTGTTGTTCAAATACTTCATTTAAGGGTAGAAATCTTTCACTAAAACACCACGAAGGAGCGTAAACTCTAGGTGCTTCATGTCTGGGTACTTCATTTAGTAAACAATAAAGAAAACACCACAAAGCATCTTATCCTGCTACGAAAAGTGTTTCTTATCTGAGTACTTCATTTATGGGTGGTAACCATTCAAGAAAACACCACAAAGCATCTTATCCTACAACGAGAAGTATTTCAGATCAGATTACTTCATTTATGAGTGGTAACGTTTCAAGAAAAACCCCACAAAGTATCATAGCCTACTACGAGAAGTGTTTGTACATCAAATACTTCATTTAGGGGTGGAAACCTTTCACTAAAACACCACAAGCATCTTATCCTACTACGAGAAGTGTTTCTTATACAAGTACGTCATTTGTGGGTGGTAACCATTCAAGAAAACCCTACAAAGCATCTTATCCTTCTACGAGAAGTGTTTTTTATCTGAGTACTTTATTTATGGGTGGTAACCATTCAAGAAAACACCACAAAGCATCGTGTCCTTCTACGAGAAGTTTTTCAGATGAGATTACATTATTTATGTGTGGTAACTTTTCAAGAAAACTCCACAAAGAATAGTACCTACTACGAGAAGTGTTTATTCTTCAAATACTTCATTTAAGGGTGGTGACCATTCACTAAAACACCACTCTAGGTGTTTCATGTATGAGTACTTCATTTAAGGGCATTATAAAAACACCACAAATAATCTTATCATACTACAAGAAGTGTTTCAGATCATATTACTTAATTTATTGGTGGTAACTTTTCGAGAAAACTTCGCAAGCCACATAGCCTACTATGAGAAGTGTTTCTTCTTCGAGTACTTCATTTAATGGTGGTAAACATTCACTAAAACACCACGAAGAAGCATAGAATACCATGTCAAGTGAATCATGTATGAGTCCATCATTTATGGGTGATAACCAATCAAGAAAACACCACATAGCATCTTATCCTACTATGAGAAGTGTTTCTGATCAGAGTACTTCAGTTATGGGTGGTAAGCTTTCAAGAAACTCCAAAAAGCATCATATCCTACTACGAGAAGAGTTTCAGATCAGAATATTTCATTTATAGGTGGTAACATTTGAAGAAAACCCCACAATACATCATATTCTACTACGAGAAGTGTTTGTTATCCAAATACTTTATCTAAGGGTGGTACTCTTTCAATAAAACACAAGGAAGGAGCATTGATTATCACTCTAGGTGCTCCATGTCTGAGAACTTCACTTATGGGCTAAACACCACAAAATATTTTATCCTATAATGAGAAGTGTTTTTGATCTGTACTTCGTTTATTGGTGGTAACCATTCAAGAAAACACCACAAAGCATATTATTCTACTAGGAGAAGTGTTTCTGATCAGTGTACTTCATTTATGGGTGGTAACCTTTCAAGAAAAACTCCACAAAGGTGCAGAAAGTGTTTCTTATCTGAATACTACATTTATGAGTGGTAATGTTTCAAGAAAACCCCACAAAGTATCATAGTCTGCTACGAGAAGTGCTTGTTCTTCAAATGAGCATAAACTCTAGGTGTTTCATGTCTGAGTACTTCATTTATGGGCAATAAACAATAAAGAAAACATCACAAAGCATCTTATCCTGCTACGAGAAGTGTTTCTTATCTGAGTACTTTATTTATGGGTGGTAACCATTTAAGAAAACACCACAAAGCATCTTATCCTACAACGAGAAGTATTTCAGATCAGATTACTTCATTTATGAGTGGTAACGTTTGAAGAAAACCCCACAAAGTATCATAGCCTACTAAGAGAAGTGTTTGTACTTCAAATACTTCATTTTGGGGTGGAAACCTTTCACTAAAATACCACGAAGGAGCATAAACTCTAGATGCTTCATGTCTGAGTACTTCATTTATGGGCAGTAAACAATCCAGAAGACACCATAAAGCATCTTATCCTACTACGAAAATTGTTTCTGATTTGAGTACTTCGTTTATGGGTGGTAATGTTTCGAGAAAACTCCGCAAAGCCACATAGCCTACTATGAGAAGTGCTTCTTCGAGTTCTTCATTTAATGGTGGAAAACATTCGCTAAAACACCACAAAGAAGCATAGAATACCACGTCAAGTGCTTCATGTCCGAGTACATCATTTATGAGTGGTATCCAATCAAGAAATCACAACATAGCATATTATCCTACTACGGGAAGTGTTTCTGATCAGAGTACTTCAGTTATGGGTGGTAAGCTTTCAAGAAACTCCAAAAAGCATCATATCCTACTAAGAGAAGTGTTTTTGATCTGAGTACTTCATTTATTGGAGGTATTCATTCAAGAAAACATAACAAAGCCTATTTTCCTACTACGAGAAGTGTTTCTGATCAGCGTACTTCATGTCTGAGTACTTCATTTATGGGCAGTAAACAATCAAGAGGACACCATAAAGCATCTTATCCTACTACGAAAATTGTTTCTGATTTGAGTACTTAGTTTATTGAAGGTAACCATTCAAGAAAACACCACAAAACATCTTATCCTTCTACGAGAAGTGTTTCGGATCGAAGTACTTCATTTATGGGTGGTAATCATTCAAGAAAACACCACAAAGCTTCTAGTTCTTTTACGAGAAGTGTTTCCGATCAGAGTACTTCATTTAGGAGTGGTAACATTTCAAGAAAACCCCACAAAGAATCACAGCCTACTACGATAAGTGTTTGTTCTTCAAATACTTCATTTAAGGGTGGTAACTTTCACTAGAACATCACGAAGGAGCATAGATTACCACTCTATGTGTTTCATGTTTGAGTAATTCATTAAGGGTGGTAACCATTAAAGCAAATACCACAAAGAATCTTATCATACTATGATAAATGTTTCAGTCTACAAAACCTCATAGCCTACTACGAGAAGTGTTTCTTCTTTGAGTACTTCATTTAATGGTGGTAACCATTAACTATAACACACAAATAAGCATAGAATACAACGCTAATTGTTTTATGACCGGTGTACTTAATTTATGCATGGTAACCAATCAAGAAAACATCACATAGCATCTTATCCTACTACGAGAAGTGTTTCTTATCCGAGTAGTTCATTTATGAGTGGTAACCATAATAAAAACACCACATCGAAGCATTGAATACCACTATAGGTGTTCATCCACGATTACTTCGTTTATGCGATAAACAATCAAGAAAACACCACAAAACATCTTATCCTACTACGAGAAGTGTTTCTGATCAGAGTACTTCAGTTAGAGGGTGGTGACATTTCAAGAAACTCCACAAAGCATCATATCCTACTACGAGAAGTGTTTGTTCTTCAAATACTTCATTTAAGGGTGGTACTCTTTCACTTAAACACCGAATAAACTTAGGCTACCACTCTAGGTGCTAAAACACAACAAAGCATCTTGTCTTACTACGAGAAGTGTTTTTGATCTGAGTACTTCGTTTATTGGAAGTAACCATTCAAGAAACATCACAAAGTATATTATCCTACTACGAGAAGTGTTTTTTTATCAGCGTACTTCATATATGGGCGGTAACCTTTCAAGAAAACTCCAAAAAGCATCATATCCTACTACGAGAAGAGTTTCTTCTCAGAGTACTTCATTTAAGTGTGGTAACCATTCACTAAAACACAATCAAGAATCTTAGAATAGCACTCTAAGTGCTGCATGTCTGAGTACTCCATTTATGGGTGGTTAACAATCAAGAAAACAACAAAAATCATTTTATCATACTGCGTGAAGTGTTTCTGATCTGAGTACTTCATTTATGGGTGGTAACCATTCAAGAAAACACCACAAAGCATCTTATCCTTCTACGATAAGTTTTTCTTATCTGAGTACTTCATTTATGTCTGCTAACCATTCAAGAAAACACAACAAAGCATCTTATCATACTTCGAGATGTATTTTAGATCAGAATTCTTCATTTATGAGTGGCGTTGTTTCAAGAAAACCCCACAAAGTATCATAATCTACTACGAGAAGTGTTTGTTCTTCAAATACTTCATTTTAGGCTAGAAACCTTTCACTAAAATACCACAAAGGAGAATAAATTCTAGGTCCTTCATGTCTGAGTACTTCATTTTATCCTACTACGAGGAGTGCTTCTGATCTTAGTACTTTGTTTATTGGAGGTAACCATTCAAGAAAACACCACAAAGCATCTTGTCCTTCTACGAAAAGTGTTTCTTATACGAGTACTTCATTTATAAGTGGTAACCACAAATTAAAACACCACAAAGAAGCATTGAATACCACTCTAAGTGCATCATTCACGAGTACTTCATTTATGGGCGATAAACAATCAAGAAAACAATACAAAGCATCTTATCCTACTTCGAGAAGTGTTTCTGATAATAGTACTTCAGTTATGGGTGATAACCTTTCAACAAAACACCACAAAACATCTTATTCTTCTACGAGAAGTGTTTATGATCAGAGTACTTCATTTATGATTGGTAACCATTAAAGAAAACATCACAAAGTATCTTATCCTACTACGAGAAGTGTTTCAGATCAGATTACATCATTTATGTGTGGTAACGTTACAAGAAAACCCCACAAAGAATTATAGCCTAGTACGAGAAGTTTTTGTTCTTCAAATACTTCATTTAAGGGTGGTGTCCATTCACTAAAACACCACTCTAGGTGTTTCATATCTGAGTACATCATTTAAGGGTGGTAACCATTAAAGAAAACACCACAAAAAATCTTATCCTACTACGAGAAGTTTTTCAGATCAAATTACTTAATTTATGGGTGATAATGTTTCGAGAAAACTCTGCAAAGCCACATAGCCTACTATGAGAAGTGTTTCTTCTTCGAGTACTTTATTTAATGGTGGTAAACATTCACTAAAACATCACGAAGAAGCATATAATACCACGCCAAGTACTTCATGTCCGAGTACATCATTTATGAGTGGTATCCAATCAAGAAAACACAACATAGCATCTTATCCTACTACGAGAAATGTTTCTGATCAGAGTACTTCAGTTATGGGTGGTAAGCTTTCAAGAAACTCCAAAAAGCATCATCCTACTAAGAGAAGAGTTTCAGATCAGATTACTTCATTTATGAGCGGTAAACAATCAAGAAAACACCACAAAGCATCTTGTCCTACTACGAGAAGTGTTTTTCATCTGAGTACTTCATTTATTGGAGGTAATCATTCAAGAAAACATAACAAAGCCTATTTTTCCTACTACAAGAAGTGTTTCTGAAACACCACGAAGGAGCATAGATTACCACTATAGGTGTTTCATGTTTGAGTAATTCATTTAATGGTAACCATTAAAGAAAACACCACAAATATTATTCTTATCTTACTACGAGAAGTGTTTCAGATCAGATTACTTATTTTATAGATGGTAACATTTCGAGAAAACTCTGCAAAGCCTCATAGCGTACTACGAGAAGTGTTTCTTCTTCGAGTACTTAATTTAATGGTGGTAACCATTCACGAAAACACCACGAAGAATCATAGAATACCACGCTAAGTGCTTCATCCATGAGTACTTCATTTATGGGCGGTATACAATCAAGAAAACTCTACAAATCATCTAATCCTACTACGAGAAGTGTTTCTGATCAGAGTACTTCAGTTATGGGTGGTAACCTTTCAAGAAAACACCACAAAGCATCTTATCCTTCTACGAGAAGTGTTTCTGATCAGAGTACTTTTATGGGTGGTAACCATTAAAGAAAACACCACAAAGCATCTTATCTTACTATGAGAATTGTTTGTTCTTCAAATACTTCATTTCAGGGTGGTGACCATTCACTAAAACACCACTCTAGGTATTTCATGTCTGAGTACTTCATTTATGGGTGGTAACGTTTCGAGAAAACTCCGCAAAGCCACATAGCCAACTATGAGAAGTGTTTCTTCTTCAAGTACTTCATTTAATGATGGTAAACATTCACTAAAACACCACGAAGAAGCATAGAATAGCACACCAAGTGCTTCATGTCCGAGTACATCATTTATGGGTGGTAACCAAACAAGAAAACATCACATAGCACCTTACCCTACTACGAGAAGAGTTTCAGGTCAGATTACTTCATTTATGGGAGGTAACGTTTGAAGAAAACCCCACAATGCATCACAGCCTCCTACGAGAAGTGTTTGTTCTCCAAATACTTCATCTAAGGGTGGTAATCTTTCACTAAAACACCAAGAAGGAGCATATGTTACCACTCTAGGTGCTTCATGTCTGAGTACTCCACTTATGGGCAGTAAACAACCAAGAAAACACCACAAAGAATATTATCCTACTAGGAGAAGTGTTTCTGATCAGTACTTCATTTATGGGTGGTAATCTTTCAAGAAAAAACTCTACAAAGCATCATATCCTACTACGAGAAGAGTTTCTTCTCAGAGTACTTCAAGTGTTGTAACCATTGACTAAAACACAATGAACAAGCATAAAATACCACTCTAAGTGCTTCATGTCTGAGTACACCATTTATGGCTGGTAAACAATCTAGAAAACACCACAAATCATCTTATCCTACTACGGGAAGTGTTTCTGATCTGAATACTACATTTATGTGTGGTAACGTTTCAAGAAAACCCCACAAAGTGTCATATTCTACTACGGGAAGTGTTTGTTCTTCAAATACTTTATTTAAGGGTAGAAACCTTTCACTAAAACAACATGAATGAGCATAAACTCTAGGTACTTCATGTCTGAGTACTTTATTTATGGGCAGTAAACAATGAAAAAAACACCACAAAACATCTTATACTGCTACTAAAAGTCTTTCTTATCTGAGTACTTCATTTATGGGCAGACAATCAAGAAAATACCCTAAAGCATCTTATCCTACTACGAAAATTGTTTCTAATTTGAGTACTTCATTTATTGAAGGTAACCATTCAAGAAAACACCACAAAGCATTTTATCCTTCTACGAGAAGTGTTTCGGATCTGAGTGCTTCTTTTATGGGTGGTAACTATTCAAGAAAACACCACAAAGCATCGTGTTCTTCTAGGAGAATTGTTTCCGATCAGAGTACTTCATTTATGGGTGGTAATCATTAAAGAAAATACCACAAAGCATCTCATCCTACAACGAGAAATGTTTCCGATCAGAGTACTTCATTTATGGGTGGTAACGTTTCAAGAAAACCCCACAAAGAATCATAGCCTACTACGAGAAGTGTTTGTTCTTCAAATACTTCATTTCAGGATGGTGACCATTCACTAAAACACCACTCTAGGTGTTTCATGTCTGAGTACTTCATTTATGGGTGGTAAAAATTAAAGAAAACACCACAAATAATCTTATCCTATTACGAGAAGTGTTTCAGATCAGATTACTTAATTTATGGGTTGTAACGCTTCGAGAAAACTCCGCAAAGCCACATAGCCAACTATGAGAAGTGTTTCTTCTTCGAGTACTTCATTTAATGATGGTAAACATTCACTAAAACACCACGAAGAATCATAGAATACCATGCTAAGTGCTTCTTGTCAGAGTACTTAATTTATGGGTGGTAACCAATCAAGAAAATACCACATAACATCTTATCCTAGTACGAGAAGTGTTTCTTAACAGAGTTGTTCATTTATGAGTGGTAACCATTAACTAAAACACCACATAGAAGCATTAAATACCACTCTAAGTGCTTCATCCACGAGTACTTCAATTTTTTGGATTAAACTCATCTCTTGTTTGACAATTTGCAAAACAAATAAAGTATTAACATTTCACATGAGTTTTGGTGAAGATGTAGGTTAAAATAGGTACATATTGATGTCAAACATGCTCAATCATGCCCTAAACAAGTCAAGACATGCTCAAGTCATCTAGGAAAGGCTTCACTGTGCCAGACAGAGCACAATGTTACCATAACGCTTCAGGACTCGTTACAATGAGTCAGCAACTCGTCATAATGAGTGTCCAAGGCATCATAACGCGTCTGGAGGAGAGAGAAGCAACATCAGTATTGGATTTCCCGAGGGCAGCGTTATTGTAACGCTTGGCCAAGGCGTCATAATGCCTCATAACCCGTTATAACGGGTTCCTGAAGAGATGACCCACATGACAGCTACACAAGGGCATTTTTGGAAGATGCCCAAGGTATTATAACGCCTTACCCAAGGCGTTATGGAGACTGTGTAATGCCAGGAAGGATTTTGAAGCTTCCAAGATCCTAAGTGTCCAGCCTATATAAATGATGCAGAAACGAACCAACAGAGCATCTGAAACCCCCTACAAGCTTTCAAGCATCAAATTGAGCACAAGAAAGAATTTAATTCAAGTCTTCTCCAGCTACCTAATCTAGAGAGCATTAGGATAGCTACTATTCTCTTATTGTCTATTCGAGAACAAACCCATAGCTAGTTTTTAGCCTTTGGTGCATCACATTTGTGTTGTCAAGTGGTGCATCCCTGCCCTTGATTGTGTTGTCAATCGAACTTTTTTACCATGTAGTGTGGTGTTGTCCCATACATTGGTTTAGGAGAAGAAGATTGACTTGCTTGTGTAGAAGAAGTCAAAGATCGGCTCCACACGTTGTAAAGAATGCTCGTTTTATAGTGAAATCGGTCCGGAAGGAAGATTTGGTTCTGGGAGATCCGTGAGAGTAAGCCTAAGTTGATTGATAGGCCAAACCACGTTACATAGCGTGTTCTCTTGTTCTTGATTGCTCTCTCTTCACTCTCTCTCTTTATTACTTTTCTCTTTGTTGATTTGTGATTTGCTCTATTACTTCTTGAAATTGCTTGTTCTATTTCTTGGCTAGGAGATTAAGGTCTAAAAGCTTTTAACTTGAAATTGTTGATTAAAAATGCTTTCGCCTAGTAAATTGACCTTAATCTTGCGCATTAAGCCTCAACCCTAATTCTAACAATTGGTATTAGAGCCCACAGATTCACTAAGCACCAAATTCTTGTTAGTTCTTGATTTTGTGAAATATGACTAAATTAAAATTTGTGAAAGAACCCTCGGTCTTTGGAGTAAGTTGCAAGAATTTTTCATTTTGGAAAAGGTATATGATAAACTATCTAAGCTTGCTTGAACTTTGAAAAATAGTTCAAGATGGTTGGATACCAAAGTATGAGTTAGATAGTGTTATTCTTACAAAAAAGTCTAAAGAACTTAAGTACACTAATGATAATGCTATGAACACCATCTTAAGTTCAATTCATGAGTCAATTGCTTTATCTCTCACACATTCCTCTAATGCTAAGGAAATATGGAATGCCTTAGTACTTAGGTATGAAGGAAACGAACATATGAAAAAGACTCGAAAGATCGGATTAGCAACAAAGTTAGAAAATATGAAATTTGAAGATAACGAGTCCTTTAAAAGTATCTACCATAGACTCGTATCTTTAAGAAATGAATTCGTTGAAGTAGGATCTAACATTTGTGATGAAGATTTTGTAGGTAAACTTTTGAGGATGGTGTCCAAGAAGCCCGGTTGGGATGGTACCGTGAGTATAGAAGTTTTACAAGCTAAAGGACTTACCTATCAACCCGAAGAGGTGTACGCACAACTTTGCTCACATGAGGAGAATCACAAGGAAGTTAAGTGCACAACTTCAACCAAAACTTTGGCGTTACCGGCACAATCTTCATTTAATCCACCTTATAAATTCGAGGCAAGTGAAGTCATATACCAAAACTTTTATCAAGTTCTCTCCAAGGACAAGGACCTTCTTACCAAGCTAGTGAAGGGAGGAATAGAATTCGAAAGAAAAGTAAATAAGGAGAGATTAGCTCAAGGCAAAAAGGTTGTATGACTATCTTGCAACAAGAAAGGTCATAGCATTCAAAATTGCTATGTGATTTTTTCTCAAAGAAGAAGACAAGAAGGACGATTTAAGAAGACTAACAAGAGAGCTATGCAAGCAACTTGGATAAGCGAGTCCGAAAAAAGTGAAGATGAGAAAAAAGAAGTAAACCTCGGGAGAGGAGATGTTGACAACAAGCTAGTCCTCATCAGAAAGAAACAAATGACATGTTTGGAGATTGAGCTTGAGATCATAAAGGAACAAGGGATGACAGATCCGGAAAATATTTGTATTTTGAAGCAAATGACTCAAGCTAAGGACGATTATGCTAAAGAACAAGAAGAATAACTTGCAAAGGAGACCTCACAAAGTCTTGAAAAAGAAGGTGCATGTGCAAAAGAGAAGATAGCTCAAAAAAAGACAAAGACTACAAGTACTCAAGTTATGGAAGCCCCTAGCCGAGCCAATACGGTAACTTTAAATGAGAGCTCTAAAGAGCAAGTAATTGTTGAGAATGTTTGCAAAGAGTCATTTTTTTGGATAAAGATCAAGAGTCTTTTATTATGACTAAGCTTAAGGAGTTGTTTAATGAGTCCAAAAAGTCGAAGTCAAAAATTGAATTGCTACAAAATAGGATTAATGACATTGAGACCAAAGTCAATTTTGAAAAAGAAAAAAAATTAAAAGAAGCACATCCTTGAGCTTCTATTTGTTAAGTTTGTTAAGTCCTCAAACAACGACACCAAAATTGACTATGATAAAATGTATATTGGTCAAGGTCCACATGATAAGACCGGTCTTGGTTTTGTGAAAGAACAACATTCTAGAATTGAAAAGCAATCTAAGCTAAAAGACAAACCTATTCAAGCTAAGAACCATGTCTATAAGTATGATAAGAGATACAATAAGAAAATCAAGTTCACCAAACCTAATTCTAGAAAGGTGGTAAACAAATCTAGAGTTAGAAATGATTATAGAATTACCAACCAACATAAAGCTCAACCACTAAAGCTTTATGTTAAGGATAAGCATGATAGATTTCATGAGCTTCACAAGAACAAGAAACTTGATAATAATTTTCAAAGGAAAAATTATGTAGATGCTTTTCAACCAAGACCTAACTCTAGATTTCCAATGAATAACTACAAGAATTTTAGTAGTAGTTTTCAAAGAAAGAAATGTAACATGTTTAATCAATCAATGTCTCATCCAAGAAACACAAGAAATTTTCATGATAAATATAGATTAGTGATGAGTTATTGAAAACCAATTGATAACAACAACAATGGTTATAGCAACATTAACTCTAAATAACTTTTTGCTCGTTTTGTTTGAGATTTGGACATCATGAACGTTTTTGTCATTTTAGAAGAGGAAAGATTTTGGAACCACTTAATTTTCCAAGCACAAGTGGTACCAAACTAATTGTCTAGAGTGTCACAACACTTCCCCCATTTGATTCTTTTTGGTTTTATGTTGAGGGGAGTTATGTAGCAAAGAGTGTGATTTGTTATCCTTTGAATAAATCATATTCTTTGTGATTATTTTTTATCTTATTATCCAATGAATAAGTCGATTCAAGGAAGTAAAAATATGAACTTGACAAACAAAACTCCCACTTGTGCATCTTGTACGTATTTTTGTTTGGTCATGTAACTTGATTGTTCATATGATAAAGAAGTAATATTGGTAATGATTAATTGAGTGTAAATGTTAAATTCATCCCCCAATCTTGTATGACCATATATTTAGGAGGAGTGAGACAAAGTACATATGAATTATTTCATGTATTGCTTATTAACATGCTTGATTTGTTATTTGAGATATAGCTCGATTTAACATTTTAAGAACTTATTATGCAAGGTATGATGATTTATTACTTTTCTTTCATTCACATGATGTTCTTGCATGACTTTGATTAAATTTGATGTTTAATTATATGCCACTTGATGATATTGCTCTCATAATATTTGCTCCCCTATTCTCAATTGGTAAATCTTATTGAACTTAATGAATTGTGCATTATTTGAAAATTTTATTTCATTAAGGGGGAGTAATATAAAATTGCTTGACTTGTATAAATATATATGTGTTAAATTTAGGGGGAGTTTAATTGTTTGAGCATTTTGCCATTATTTGCAAAAAGGGGAAGAAATGAGATGATGTGCATCACTTGATATGCACATCTCAAATGGTTTTGCAAATTGCAAAGGGAGAGTTTGTTGGATTAAACTCATCTCTTGTTTGACAATTTGCAAAATAAATAAAGTACTAACCTTGCACATGAGTTTTGGTGAAGATGCAGGTTAAAACAGGTACATATTGATGTCAAACATGCCCTAGACAAGTCAAGACATGCTCAAGTCATTAAGGAAAGGCTTCACTGTGCCAGACAGAGCACAACGTTACCACAACGCTCCAAGACTCGTTACAACAAGTCAGCAACCCGTCATAACAGACATCTAAAGCGTCATAATGCATCTGGAGGAGAGAGAAGCAGCAGCAGCATTATTGTAACGCTTGGCCAAGGCGTCATAACGCCTTATAACCCGTTATAATGTGTTCCATAAGCGTTATAACGGGTTCCTGAAGAGTTGGTCCACAGAACAGCTACACAAGGGCATTTATGGAAGATGCCCAAGGTGTTATAATGCTTTACCCAAGGCGTTATGAAGACTGTGTAACGCCAAGAAGGATTTTGAAGCTTTCAAGATCCCAAGAAGTGCCCAGCCTATATAAATTATGCAGAAACGAACCAGCAGAGCATCTGAAATCTCCTACAAGCTTCCAAGCATCAAATTAAGCACAGCAAAGAGCCTAATTCAAGTCTCCTCCGGCTACCTAACCTAGAGAGCATTAGAATAGCTACTATTATCTTATTGTCTATTCGAGAACAAACCCTTAACTAGTTTTTAGCCTTTGGTGCATCACATTTGTGCTGTCAAGTAATGCATCCCCGTCCTTGATTGTGTTGTCAATCAGATCTTTTTATCGTGTAATATGGTGTTGCCCCCATACATTAGTTTAGGAGAAGAAGATTGACTTGCTTGTGTAGAAGAAGTAAAAGATCAGCTTAGCACTTTGTAAAGAACACTCATTTTATAATGAAATCGGCCCGTAAGGAAGATTTGGTTCCTAGAGACACATAAACGTAGGCCTAAGTTGATTGATAGGCCGAACCACGTTACATAGTGTGTTCTCTTGTTCTCGATTGCTCTCTCTCTCTCTCTCTCTTTATTACTTTACTCTTTGTTGATTTGTGATTTGCTCTATTACTTTTTGAAATTGCTTGCTCTATTTCTTGGCTTGGTGATTAAGGTCTAAAAGCTTTTAACTTGAAATTGTTGATTGAAAATGCTTCGGCCTAGTAAATTGACCTTAGTCTTGCGCATTAAGCCCAACTCTAATTCTAACACAATTATGGGTGGTAAACAATCAAGAAAACACCACAAAGCATTGTATCCTACTACGAGAAGTATTTCTGATCAGAGTACTTTAGTTATGAGTGGTAACTTTTCAAGAAACTCCACAAAGCATCATATTCTACTACGAGAAGAGTTTCAAATCAGATTACTTCATTTATAAGTGGTAATGTTTCAAGAAAACCCTTTGTACATTGCACCGCAATTTTTTGGACATTGTTTTCAAAAGATAAGATATTCTCTCTATTGTCTTTCTCGTTCCTTTTCCTTTTTTATCTTGCTTCTCCACTTACTCAAAATTTAGCTATTAGAGTTTTCAAGGATTTTGAGAAAATTTGGAATAAAAACTAGATTATTTGGCTTTTAATAATTAAATATTCCAACCAATTAACATGAATTACTTTGAGAATGAAAAATCAATTTATGTCGTTGAAAACACATGAATAAAAATATTGAAGTACTAATAATTTGATTTGTTTTGGTTGTGCCATTAACTATAAAGACAACGAATTAACAAAAACTTTCATTATTATAAAAAGTTTAAGTGCAAATAATGATACTTACAAACTCTGACATTTTCTCACCCTCTATCAGTCAAGCCTTTAAACAAAATACTACAAAGCAACACACTTTTGCTTCATGATAGATATCTCACGTATCTTCTCTTTTGGGTTAGTCGGAGCATACGAGGATTTGTTGATATAAGATAACTTCTAGTATTGCAAAAGTGAAGAGTTGTTATAGTTTGTTTAAAGTCTTGATGAAAATGTTGGAGATTGGGTCAATGTAAGAGTTTGCAATTGTCTTTTTTTGCTCTTAAACTTTTTCGTGAAAATGGAAATTATGTCTAATTCGTTATCAAGTTAGGTAAACCAAACCTTTTGAAATAGTTGTCTTTCGAACGATTTGAACATCATTTTCTAATATGCATATTGTTTCTATTGAATTTCAAAAATTACCGTACTTACACTTTCCAAATCTCGTTATCTCTCATAAATGATAATTGATGCCATAAAATTCTTCTAATCCTATTTGACCACTTTATCTTCTAAACAAGCAAATCAATCTTCATTTTCTAGACCAATGTATGGGGCAACACCACTCTACACGGTTAACAGTCCGATTGACAAAACAATCTAAGACAAATAATGCACCACTTGACAACACAAATATGGTACACCAAAAACTAAAATCTAGCTAAAAGTTTGTTCTCAGATTGACAATAAGACTATAGGTGTTATCCTAATCCTCTCTTGTTTAGGTAGCTGGAGAAGAATGCAATTAGACTCTTTATTGTGCTCAATTTGATGCTTGGAAGCTTTTGGAGGGTGTTTGATATCATGTTGGTTCGTCTTTGCTTCATTTATATAGGTTGAGCACTTCTTGAGATCTTGAAACATCCAAATTTGACTGTAGCATTACAGAGATGCCATAACGGGTTAAGAGACCCACTATAACGGGTTTTATAGTTTCCAGAAATGCCCTTCTTCTCTTGTGCAGCTGTTCTGTGGGCCATTTTCAGCAGGAACCCATTATAATGCCATAGAGACTCGTTATAACGAGTTGTGACGCGTTGTAACGCCTTGAGAAAGCGTTACAGCAACGTTGTGCTCGGCCAAATCGATGTTTAATGCTTGCCTCTCTCCTCCTGACCCGTTGTGATGGGTTGGGCATCCGTTATGACGGGTTGCTGACCGGTTGTGACGGGTTGTGAAGCGTTATGGTAACGATGTGTTTTGTTTGGTACTGTGAAGTCATCTCTTGATGTCTTGAGCAGTTGAGCATGTCTTGACTTGTCTAGAGCATGTTTGAGCATGTGCAACATCAGTTTGTACCTGTTTCAACCTGCAACTTCACCAAAACTCATGTGCAAGGTTAGTACTTATTTGTTTTGTAAATTGTCAAATAAGAGATGAGTTTAATCCAACACTTACCCTTTTACCCCTCTTTACCCTATTTATATCATTTTTATCCATCTCTACCTTTTTTATCCTCTTTACCTTTGTTCACCCCTTTTTACCCTCTTTACCTCTCTTTATCATCTTTACCGTCTTTACCCTTTTTATCATTTTTACCTGTCTTACCCTTTTTACCCCTCTTTACCCCTCTTTATAACCTTTTTACCCCTATCTATCCTCTTTAACCCTCTTTGTCATTTTTATCCTCTTTACTCTATTTTACTCTTTTTACCTATTTATCCTTTTTACCTCTCATTACCTTCTTTTTCCTTTTACCTCATTTATCCCCTTACCCTTCTTACCTTTTTATCCGTTTTTACACCTTTTACCCGTCCTTATCCTATTTACCTCCTAATCATCTTTATCATTTTTACCCCTCTTTATCATATTTACTCATCTTTATTCTTTTTACCCTCTTTACCATTTTTACCCCTTACCTGTCATTACGCTATTTACCCTTCTTTACCTTGTTTACCATTTTACCCCCCACTTTATCCTTTTAACCTCTCTTTACCTTCCATACCATATTTACCCCCTTACCATCTTTACCCTTTTTACTCATCTTTATCATATATGCCCATTTTTATCCTTTTTACCCTCTTTATCCCTATTTATCCTCTTTACCACACTTTACCCATTTTACCATCTTTACTCTATTTATCCCTTACCCTCTTTACCCGTCCTTACTCTATTTACTTTCTTTTATCCGTCCTTATCATTTTTACCCCTCTTTACTCTCTTTCACCTCTTTACCCTCTTTATTCTATTTACTCTCTCTAGCATTTTTACCCTCTTTGTCTTCCTTGTCATTTTTGTCTTCTCTATCCTCTTTACTTTTATTACTCAATTTATCTCTTTTACTCTATTTATTCCTCTTTACTCTATTTATTCTTTTTACCCATTATTATTCTAAATTATTCATTGTTCTGCTTGCATTGCATATATGATAATATAATTCATCAAATTCATTTCGAACATGTATTTGCATCAATATTTAGCTCTCGATTATTATTGAAATAAAATTGAAATGATAAAATATCTTTTAAAACATGCAACATGCAACATGAAATATATGAAATATTCAATAAATTAGTTTTAATATTTAAAAAATTAAAGTAAAATATTTCATTAAAATTTAATTTTACGAACACTGACACTAATTATCATGGACATTGGATCTTCAGAAAAAAATTTAAATAACCAAAATAAATTATAAAGAAATGAGAATGGCAAAATTCTAGTTGAAATCACCAAATTAGTCATTCTGGAGGCAGAGATTCCGGAGTAAAGGAGAAATCACGGCCTCCTACATATCATGGATTCCTACTTAACTCCAGAATCATGGTTTCCGGAGTTAAGTTTGGTTCGTTGGGCATGATTTTTAAAATGGTTTTGATTTTAAAAGGAATAATAATATTTTAATTGATGAGTTGGGTTGTATTTAGGTAAGTTTTTGTAACGACTTCGACTATGCTCGTTGAGACTGTAACTAGCTTTTTTTAATCATCGCAAATCATCGAGCTGTAGATATTGGAGTCTACTTCCACCACGTTGAGTCTGATTTACGATCGGAGGAACGTGCATTTCAAATTTAGCTACATCTTGAACTTATACCTTAATTAGTATTTTTTATCATGAGTTTGCGTCGGATTCAATTTTGAATTGCTCATTTCTCCGATCGCAAAACAAACTCGATGCGATGGAAGTAGACTCGAATATCTACAGCTTGAAGGTTTGCGATGATAAAATCAGGCTAACTATGATCCCTACGAGCTTAGCTGAAGTTGTTACAAAATAATATTAAGTATGATTAGCATTTTTTTCTACAAACTTCGACTACGCTCGTCGGGATCATAATTAGCCTTGAAAACTTTATTAATTAAAATATTTTTTTGTCACAAGGCTAATTATGATCCCGACGAGCGTAGTCGAAGTTTGTAGAAAAAAATGCTAATCATACTTAATATTTTTTTGTATCAACTTCAGCTAAGCTCGTCGAGATCATAATTAGCCTTTTTTATCGTCGCAAACCATCAAGTTGTACATATGCGAGTCTACTTCCATCGCGTCGAGTCTGTTTTGTGATCGGAGAAATGAGCAATTCAAAATTGAATCCGACGTAAACTCATGATAAAAAATACTAATTAAGATATAAGTTCAAGATGAAGCTAAATTTGAGATGCACGTTCCTCCGATCGTAAATCAGACTCAACGTGGTGGAAGTAGACTCCAATATCTACAGCTCGATGATTTGCGATGATTAAAAAAAGCTAGTTACAGTTTCGACGAGTACAGTCGAAGTCGTTACAAAAACTTATCTAAATACAACCCAATTCATCAATTAAAATATTATTATTCCTTTTAAAATCAAAACCATTTTAAAAATCATGCGCAGCGAACCAAACTTAACTCCGGAAACCATGATTCCGGAGTTAAGTAGGAATCCATGATTCCGAGTTTTGTAGGAGGCCGTGATTTCTCCTTTAATCCGGAATCTCTGTCTCCGAAATGGCTAATTTGGTGATTTCGATCAAAATTTTGTCATTCTTGTTTCTTTATAATTTATTTTGATTATTTAAAAAAATTTCGGTTGGATCTTTCATATGTATCGATTGTATGCCAACTTATCTTGTATTTTGAAATCTGCTTAATGTTTATATTACTCTGTCCATATTACCGAGTACAGATCAAAATCGCATGGACTGGTGCTTCCGTACTGGTTAAATATTGTTATCAAAATGAACTTGTGTTAATATTTTTTTAGGAAACTAATATACGAATGACTTATTATTCAAAATAATTCTAAAGTTATGTCCTTTTAATAAAATACAAATACATATATACTCTCAATCCAACCTTATCCAATTTAACGTGAATTGTTTTATCAAAATTAGAGAATAGTAGAATTCTTTTTCCGTCTGTCTCTAAAAAAAATAAGTTACATTCATGTTCATGTTTTCAAATATTTGACAGCTATGGTCTTACTTTTTTTGCGTTCAGCATTCAGACGTGCTTTCTAGACGCATTCATTCAGAAATAAAGGTCACTCGAGTTTACGAAGCAAAAAAAAATCAAGTATTTTTTAAATATGCGTTCGTGTCTAAACGCAGTGTCTGAACGTGCATCCAGACGTAACGTTCACAACGTTGTCTGAACGCGTTCAGACGTGAACGCAGATTTGAAATTTTGCACCATACTTAATCATGTTTGTCGTTTGTTTTTTCAACGTGAAGGCATGCATTTAGTCTAAACGCTGAACGAAAAAAATAAAGCCATAAATGCAAATTTTTGAATTAAGAGTCACCAATGCCATTCTTACTTTTTTAAAGATAAAAAAAAAATCAGAATAGTAGAGAGGACAAACCCAGTGCATGAGCTTTTAATGTTTCATCTTTGACCATAACTCTCCTTCTAATAAGAGCATCTTCATTTCTTATTATGTAAAAACTAGTTCTAAACTCAAGAACTTCATTCCTATCGTAGAATTCTTAAAATTTGTCACTATAAGCATGAAAGTGCTCACATCAGTTGCAAAACTGACACAATATTTCAGGCACTGTCTAATTTAAAAACTTGCTTAAATAAGATAATATTAAGCATCTCTGCAAATGCAAAATACAAATGCCACATCATCTTTAGACAATTAGTTGACAATATAAGAGATATGCTCTATAAATCAATATTTAAGCTTCAAACAAGAAAGGTAAATAATTTATCTTTTGAATATGCACAAAACTAATGAGCTGTCAAATAAGTAATATACTGTGACGAGATAACACTTTTGATTTCTCCGCATCTGTTATTGTAAAAACAAACTAAAAAAGAGTAATGGTATGCCATAATATTGAAAATCTAAATTTTCAATTACTAATAAAAATGAACTAGCTATGCTCACAAGGCTCCAAAAAAATGAAGAAGAAGTCCCTCTGTGCTAAATATTCCGTACTGAAATGATGTTAGCTCAACTTCAAAAAGTAGCAGAAACAAAAATTAAATTGAGACCACAAATAGACAAAATTACTTGCCTACAAAAACACCAATTAGAGGTACAAAATCAGTTCTCTGTTCAATTGCATAGTGGAAACAGTCCTATTCTGTTCTATTTTCTACTCTATTCTATTCAGGAGAAGAAACATTATACATTTCTCAGGAGGTGGACGTGGGTTCCTCTTCTATTTCGATATCCTCCCCCTCAGAATTTGGATCAAAATTCAAATCCATCTCATTCATCTCCTGTCTGACAAACTGACCTCTAACCCTGCGCCTTGTTTCAGCCAACTTCTTTCTATTAATATACCTTATCTTCTTATCAAAACACCTCTCTTTCCTTTTTTGCCTAAACTTAACTAATGCTGCTGCTCGTCTTTCTGTCTGGCTGCATTTTGTGGCATCTGACACAACTGTGCCAGTCACATTGACAGAATCAGCTGCCACTCCAGACCACGTCTGAATATTTTGCGGCACCATGTGACCTGCTTGTAACCCCATACCAAGATTAGGATTGTAATGAAAAGGCGATGGGACCATTGTACTGGGAAAATGTGGGGGGGCACATTGAAACATATTGACTTGATGGCCTCCGTGAAAAATTTGCATAGTTTGGGGCATGGCATTCAAATTTACATTTATGCCCTGATCTACCATACCAGGATAGTACATTGGAAAATGGTACATTGGAACCTGCTGTACCTCATTTGTTGAGGACTCAGGTTGTGTCATATTAGTAGATGATGAGCCCACAGTCATGTGGGTATTTTGGTCATAAAAGGTGATTTCTTGTGCCTCTCTGCTGCTGTTACATCTGTTGGAGTTTGGCTCAGCCACCATGGCAGTCGCATTGAGATCATGCAGTGGTTCTATTTGAATGGCATTGGGGTCTGGTTGAGTACGTTCTACAATTTGCTGAATGGTTGATGAGTTGGATCTGACATAGGCCAAAAATGCTGAAGACTGTCCTACTTTAAGATCAGTTTTTCCTGTAAATGCTGTCCACAGAATTGTAATTAGAAAACTATCAGATGTAAATACCTGCATGCACTCACATCAAAAGACAAAAGGATCGTTGCCTGTTTGCACCACCAAGAAACAATAACGCACGGGTTTTGCACTATCTAGAGCATTATTCTGGTTGGACACGGTTCAACAGATTGTACAATTTTTTTTTAATTTGGAAAATAATAAAAAAACAATTAACCTACCCAAGTTGTTTGGGACGGAAGGCTTTGTTGTTGGAAATTAAAAACAAAAAAGGTCAAAAACAAGTAGAGATGACAAGTCAGGTCGGGCGGACAGGTTCGGGTCGGGTTTGGTTAGTTTGACTGTCTACAATAGTCGGGTTCGGGACGGGTCGGATTTTTGATCGTCCTGTGTTGACAACTTTCGAGTCATGGGTCGGATTGGGGGAGGTCAGATCGGGTTTCGGGTCGGGTCGCATCAGTCTTTTTCGGTGACGGGTCGGATCGCATCGGTCTTTTTCGGTGACGGGTCGCATCGGGTTTCAGATCGAGCTGCATCGATAACTTTCGGGTCTTGGGTCGGGTCGGGCGAGACCGAGTCGGGTTCGGATCGAGTTGCACCGACAACTTTCAAGTATTATTTTGAGTTTTAAGTTCAATCGGACAAGATCGAATCGCATTATTGAATTGTGTTAGTAAATCTTGACTTTCTCTAATGTTAATTTGTTAGTAAAATTAGATTATGATGTGGACAAGATATATTAGATCAATTTACAGGTTCTATCAGGTCAAGTCGGATCGGGTCGGGTCGAATTCGGATCCTCATGTATCGCTCTAGCTCGGGTTACGAATCATCTTGGGTCGGGTCAGGTCGGGTCGGACTAGAATCCTCATGTGACGCGCCATCTCGAATTACGGGTCGTCTCGGGTCAGGTCGAGCTCAGGACGCTCATGTGTCACTTCGTCTCGGGTTACGGATCATCTCGGGTCGGGTTCAGTAGTTTGACTTTATCAAAATATCGGGTCGGGTTGGGTTCAGGTCGGGCCGGGCGGGTTTCTCGGATCGGTGGGGTCGTGTTCTGCCACCTCTAAAAACAAGACACCAGAACTAAAAAGTTTCAAGTGCAAAGTTTGGACTCAATGTATGCGATCCGGTTAAAAACTTAGTCCATTTTGTATGTAAACCTACATTAATATTCATGCTAAAAGACAAAAACAGAAAATAAAATGTAATTGAGCATCATATTTTTTGTTTGCGAGTTAGACTATTTCAAAAAAAATCTCTCAGTGGTTTATGGATCCAAAAAAGAATATTTGGTAGATACAGAAAGATAATTATTTGTATCAGGAATGAAAATTAGACACAACAACAACAAAACCTTTTGTCTCAAACAAGTTGGGGTAGACTAGAAATAAGCCCATATTGGACTTTATTTCCATAAGATTGGCTGAATTTTACGTTGGCTCGCCAAGCTTATCAGAACCCTCCTTTCCAGACTTGGGCCGGCTATGTAAAACATAGGCAGAGTTGGAAATGAAAATTATATCTGAATATTTAATTTTTTAAAATAGGAATTGGAATAGGAATAATTATTTCTATTAGTTTTTTCCATTGAAATTCAAACCATATGCTTATCAATATTCGTTAATATCTGAATATTGAATTAGTTGTATCTGTAAATATTCAGATACAGATTGTTAGTTCATATAAAAATTCGGATAAGAATTGGACATCAAATCAGTTTTTATGCTTACATCAAGTACAAACTAAAGTGATGATAAAATCTATATCCAGATAATTATATGTATCCATATTTATACCTGTTTTCAAATGAAAAACCATATTCATAATCTGCTCAAACAAATGAATCAATATCCATTAAATATTCAAAGATACAAAATTTGAAATAATCTAACCAGGCACAAAAAAAAAGAATAGGATCCGAATTATTTTCATTTCCAGGTTTACCTTTTAACTAAAATATTAATACAGATGCGAAAACAAAATCTATAAACCCAATTTTGAAAAATCAGGGAACCCAAGTCTTAACTGGATCCCATACTTTGATTATGATCTTCCCAGCTTTCAAACATTTCAGGAGTCCACTTTACTACTTTTCTATTTTGAATTCCTAAATTAAGAAAAAAGTGCATGTTGGACTCATCATAATGGCCTATGGAAAGACAATTTTGTTAAGGTCAAGATATCAGATTGCTAAACCTTTTTGTTTGTTGTGGAATTTGGGAAAGAGATTACTATAAAATTTACGAAAATAGTATTAAAAATCATTGTGCCCCGGCCATCCTACTCAGAACATCCCTACAACAAGTTAATATCAAATAAAGAGGAATAGAAAGTAGACTTACGTGCTAGGTCATCACTTTTTCTGTGCTCTGATGTGTCCTTACATGCTAGCCCACTAGGCGAGACATTACACTAAAATTACAAATTGCAGTTATTGCATTAATCATAAGCATATTGATAGAAAAAACAGGTAGCTTCTTAATAGACTCCAGCAATCAATGATTAAACAAAACACATTACACACAACTAAGAATATGAATGATAATATCTATGTACCTCATAATCAGGTTGATTCGGAATGCTGATCTCTTGATTCGGATTATCTTTGGTAGCAGCAGTGGCAGTGGTTGTGTCGTCAGACAGAAGAGTGGTACTATTTGTATTGGCATCACTGGGTTCTGACAATTCATGGGCAAAAATATCCTTCTCGGAGAGACCCAGCATGCGGCGCCTCCGCCACATGTGTGTCCATAGGTTCAACAATTCATTCATCCTTAATGGTTTGACAAGATAGTCTGCTGCACCCAGCCTTAGACATTTCACCACCACTGACACCTCATCTTGTGCCGACATCACTACGCACACAAAATATCCATCAGATTGCCAATCAAAATCATGATACTGGGGGAAGGTTATGAGCACTTACTGATGATAGGGATGCGGGCAAGGTTCTTGTTGCGGGCAATGTACTTGAGCATCTTAAAGCCCTTTGAAAAAGGCAGATCTACCTCTGCTAATATCATGTCTATTTCATCTGCTTCTCTGTTCAACACATCAATCACCAGCCTTGCAGACTTCACACTTGTCACTGCATCCCCATAATAATTCAATTTATCAAGTCAGTGTCAAAATGGAATGAAGGATGAAATTAAGAGAAATGTTCCAGAGCTACTTGTATGCTAAACTGGCAGCTATGGTGGACTAGGAAATATACCAGCCAACTTTTTAATATTACTATTGTTATTGTGAGAATATACATCTATTACTTTAATTGCACCGATGAGTATACCTCTTCCTCCCCTCCGCACATTCCTTCATTTTATGTTTGACCTACTATCTTGAGGCAATTTTGGTCACCCATGAGGTCTCACATGAAAACCCTAGATCAGAACTGTTCAGTGCTTTTTAATCGAAGGTGTATATCAAACAGTTATTCACCATCGGGATATTGACGAAACCAACCAGAGGAACACTCACTGTTGCTGTGGGACAGTATATTAAAAATCAAGCTAACATTCAAGTTTTAAATAATCCATATTTGGATAGAGATTTTCAAATCTAGTAGTATTTAGTTTTATCCCTCATGTTTACTGGTGTTAACATACAGGTAAAAACCCCATCACATTGTGGCTACCCCCGATAATGCCATTCCTTAAGAATTATGTTAAGCTACAGTTAACCATAATTGATAGTACTATAACACCAATTTGATCTCATTAGCCCCTATTACCATTCAATTAACTTCACTGAACATCAAAGATCAACAGTATTTGAAGCAGTATTTTAGCATCATTTCGTTTTGGTTAGTTAGTTGAGTGCAAATTGAGATTCCAATAATCTCCAATAATCAATCTGGCAAGTCGATTGTATTAACTTTGATATGAAGAGGGAAATAATTAGCATGATCACAAGGGAAAACCAAAAGTAAAAAAATAAATAGAAAAGAATCTAGTAAGAAAGTACCTTGGTAAGAGCAGTTGCTGAGAAGGAGAAGCACCTCTTGAGAGGTCATGGGGTCGGGGTCGCACAACAAAATCCTCACCTTACTTCGATCCAGAAATTTATTACTGTTACTGCCATTTGGGTCCCCTAGCTCCTCTGCTCCTTCAATCTCCATTTCCATCTCTATCTAACTCCGATCCACCAATCGATCACTTCTCCTCTTCATCTTCACTCCCGATGTGATTGAGAAAACGACGTATACACCGACAACCGTACTCCGTACACCGCCGATAAGGGACTATGAGATTGTCAGATCCTGGTTAATTCTCAGATTTCTGACTCTTTCTAATCGGTATAGAGACAATATCAACATCAATTTCCAAACCCCTTCGATAATTCAACGAGTTTGGTTATGTCTATTTTTTCCTCTTTAACTTTAACAACTCCCTAGTGGGGTACACTGTACAAGGGTTTAGACGGAGGTCGCTACAGAGAGAGACAGGAGCACTAGTTCACAAACAGTCAAACACCATAAATAATAAGTTAAGAGGGAAAAAACTTTGAATATTTAAGAATATTCATTGTATCCACCTTCACAATTTATATGCATTATATTTCATAATAAATGTAATAATTTTACATTTTTAGTTTTCTAAACTTAATTTCATCAATCACCAATAGCTGATATATGCAGGTGTACTCAGTTAATGAAGTATAAATTTTTCCTATAAGTCAAACGCCACTTGAGAGCTTGGGGAAAAATCAGTTTAGAGAGTGCTGAATTTGGGACATGCGACCCGTCTACGAGAGAAAAATGAGAGAGAATACGTATTTGAGAGTACGCAATTGAGCCACATAGTACTACGTTCAAATTCATACCACACTACCACTGAGACCATTTTTATTTGAGATTTTGAGATTTTACAAAAAGGAAAATATACTATACAATATTAAATTTTTCTAAAACTACTTTTTTACCGTCATATATTAAATTATTTTAGTTAAGAAATAACAGCTAGAGCATAAATTTTATTCTTTTTATCTAGGGTGTGTTTGGATAGTGCTAGAATAGCATTATCTTGAATTAGTAATTATTCTAGAGTGTTATTTCATGTTTGGATGAAAAAAAATAGTTTTTTTTTATTGAGTTAGTGAGCTAACCCTACTATTCTACTAACACAATTAATTATTGGATTTGTGGCTATTTCAAATTATTGAGCCAGTCACTAATCCATCTATTCATCCAAATAAAATTGAGGTGCAAATAGAACAAATAAATATTAGTAAAAAAAGAGTGCGAATATGGATGCTAAAATAGTTTCTGTTTTGGAACCGAATATTGGATATGAATTGAACTCAAGTACTCTTGTTTTTGTCAAGAAAACAAACCATTAGATTACTCATTACATTATCACTTTGTTTTTTTTCAAGCTTTAGTATTAGACAAAAACTTGGATAATTGATACATTTAATACTTTAATCCGTCTGAACTATTTAATTCATCGATAAGTGAATTTTTGAAATATGCAACAAAAATTAAAGTGAAATTTTTTTATCAATCTCGATGAATTGAATGATTCATATAAATTAGAATATTCATTGTGTTCATCTTTTGAAGTACCCAATTTTTTTTAATATTATATATGCACGTATTTCGTAAAAGAAAAGAAAAGAACAAATCAAAACAGACTCGTGCATTGTATTGTTTGATTTTCTTAAATTTTCCAAACTAAATTATTAATTTGTGTGTTGTACGAATTAATAATAGCTCTATTATAATATTTAAATTATTTTTATTTGTATTACTAAATATTTGGTTAGCGTTTGTTTAATGTTTGATTCGTATTTGTATTCTAAAACGAATACAAATTTGATTTTACCACTATCTGATCCGTACTATACCCATTTGGCCATTTGCACACCTACTGACCTACCTCATATCATTCTTTAATTCTTTTATTATAAATAACGGTTACATTAACAGTTCTCTAATTTCAGTACCCCGCTCTCTTTTCTCTAATTAATTTTGTCAAAAAAAAAGTCAAAAAGTAAAAAATGAATAAAAATGAAAAGTTGGACCGTGCCATTCTTTTGAACATTCCATTCTTCTGAACGTTTTCGTCTTACACACTATACTGAATGTTTTGCACATAATGCATGAGGTGCATACTAAATTAAATAGGCATTCGGACTAAATAAATAGGTGTTCATACTAAATAAAACTGGTGTTCAGACTAGTTGTTTTAAGTCTGTTTTGCACTGTTTCAAGTCTGTTATGCACATAATGCATTGAGTGCAGACTAAATAAAACAGATGTTCAGACTAAATAAAATAAATATTCATACTAGATGTTTCAAGTCTATCTTGCATTGTTCAAGTCTGTTTTGCACATAATGCATAGGGTGCAGACTAAATAAAATAAATATTCATACTAGTTGTTTCAAGTCTGTTTTGCACAAAATGCATGAGGTGCAAACTAAATAAAATAAGTGTTCAAATTAAATAAAATAGGTGATCAGACTAGTTGAAATAAGTGTTCATATTAGTTGTTTCAATACTATTTTGCACAAAATGCATGAAAAATAGGTGTTCACACTAAATAAAATAGCTGTTCATACTACATAAAACATGTGTTCATACTAACTGCTTCAAATATGTTTTGCATTGTTTCAAGTCTGTTTTGCACAGATTGCATGAAATGACATGTGTTTAGACTAAATAAAACAGGTGTTCAGACTACAAAAAACATGTGTTCATATTAGCTGTTTCAAGTCTGTTTTGCACTGTTTCAAATTGTTTTTCAAAGAATGCATGATATGCAGACTAAATAAAACAGGTGTTCATACTAAATAAAAAATGTGTTAAGACTAGTTGAAATAGATGCTCATACTAGCTGTTTCAAATCTGTTTTGCACTGTTTCAAGTATGTTTTGCACATCATGCATGGGACGCAGACTAAATAAAATAGATGTTCAGAATAAATATAACATGTGTTAAGACTAGTTAAAACAGGTGTTCATACCAGTTGTTTCAAGTCTATTTTTACTATTTCAAGTTTGTTTTGTATAGAATGCATGAGGTGTAGACTAAATAAAACTGGTGTTTAGATTAGTTGAAACATGTGTTCATACTAATTGTTTCAAGTCTGTTTTGCACAAAATAGTGTGCAGACTAAATAAAACAAGTGTTCAGATTAGTTGTAAAAGATGTTCATACTAGAAGTTGGTATGAACATCAGAGAAGATAATATAAACACCTCGAAAGTTAGTATGAACATTTACGAAGTTAGTATGAATAGTAGTGAAGTTGGTATGAAGATCAGAGAAGTTAATACGAACATTCAGATGTTAGTCTTAATGCCAGAAAGACATTCAAAAAGAAATAATACAAAAAAGACAAAATAAAAATAAGAAAAAATGATAAAACAAAAATAAGACAAAAAAATTGAAAGGATGAGGAACGGGAGTGGAAGACGAAAGATCGGAGACTTAAAATATTTTCTCTATAAATAAATGTATTATCAACTAACTTTATTAATTCTTCGAGCTTATATTACATTATTAAACTAAAAGTACGAACTACATTTGTCCCAAACTTTTTTACTTTCAAATTTGATTTTTTTCCCGCTTTTCTTTTTCACTTTATCACATTGAAAATGAATGGACTCCCTCTCTCATTAATTTGGTTTGCACCCATTATGTTTCTGAATCCGTATCACCCGAAATAATGCGGAGTCACGAAATGGTCAGCGGACAGCACTGTTACGCTGTAAATTCGCTGGTACTGTAGCAAAAACACTGTGCGGGCAGCACTCGACGCTGTAGCAGCGGTGAGAATGCAGGGGGGCCCCACTGCTGCTGACCATTCCAGGGGATGTGAATTCTATGTTTCTGGCTGCTGCCATCAAATATACAATAACAAGTGGGAGCCACTATGTTGCACGGGTGTGGTACGGGTATCGTATTCGATACGATGCGGGCACGAGGATACGTCATTTTAAAAAAAAAGAATACGGAAGTATATATAGAATAATAAAAAATCACATTATATATTAAAATGTTTGATTTTGTTTACATTCAACTACCACTATAGATGCATGTTATCCAGTATTTTGTTCTAAAATAATGATATATATTGCTATGTAGGTTTTAGAAGTAATTAAGATTAAATTAAGTTTGTTCTGTAAGAATTCAAAATACTGCTCTAATTTAGTATATTTTATTGTAGGAATTAAGAGATAGAATATCCTAGATGATAAGCTAAGATTATAAAGCTCTTTCTTAGCTTTCCAACGCACTTTGAATCAGCTTAATCGGAGTTCGGATGAATGATTTATGACCAAAATACTGACCGCTGCGCACTGAAAAATATCTCAGCCGTATCCTGCCGGATCCCAGTCGTATCCTCCCGTATCCCAATATTAAAATAATACGATACGCCACGTGAAGTATCCGGTGCGTATCGCACCCGTATCGCACACGTATCCGCGGCGTGGCATGATTTTGAAGTATCCGGACAACCTAGGGGAGCCATCTATAATGGCCAATTTGTAACATCTATCAGTCTATCAGATTATTCAGATCTCTACGGTTCACCAACAATATCTTTTTGAAAGTTGTTATAAATATATTATTGTTGTTGATATAATAGTTTATATTAAATTTATTTTTTATGTTACATGACTAAATTTAGATCAATAAATTTATTACATAATTTATTTTGTATTATATCTAAGTATCCAGGTCACTAATTATATTTACAAATAAACTGCATAAAAATTTGAAATTTATGTAATATAAATAATAAATTGTGTACCAGTGATGGTATCAATAAATATTTTGGATACTTAAGTAGTATACAAAATAGGTTGTCCAATAAAATTATTAATTAATATGTAACATTACTCCGTTGAAATGAATAATAAAATTAATATCGAAGATAATACTGTTGACTCAAACAATTTCTCAAGTTTGTTGATTTGCAAAACAACGTGTAATCTCATCAAAATTTGTGAAAATTGATGCAGGATATACAAAGCAAGATCAAGTTAAGCAAGGGAGTTAAACCAAGGAATTACGAGCTGAAGATCTCAAGAAATTATGGAAGAATATAGGTTTAACTTCTTGGAACGTTGGTTATTTAAAATTGGGAGTTAAAACACAAACAGCAAAATTCAGAACAATACATATTAGCGTTATAACGCTCAACATGGCGTTATAACGCCAATGTGCACAACCCTGCGAAATGGCTGAGTACAAGTAACATTGTACTTGGCGTTATAACGCCATGTTTAGCGTTATAACGCCAGAATTTTAAGATTTTAAATATGGAAATTTAAAATAGACTAAGATAGCAATAAATTCCAAACTAGCAAAAATACCTCTTAAATATTGCTAAAGTTTATGAATATAAAATTCATTTTTCGAAAAATATTATTTTGCAAAAGTGCAAAATTTTCACCAAAATTCCAGAGAGTTAGCGTTATAACGCTAGTTCTGGCGTTATAACGCCAGAGTCAAGTTTTTGGCCAAATTGGCTAAGTCCTGACCTATAGCGTTATAACTCCACGTGTGGCATTATAACGTCAGAGTCAGGTACTTGGCCAAATTGGTTAAGTCCTAATCTCTAGCGTTATAACGCCAACACAAGCGTTATAACGCTAAAGCGATGCAGATTTTGAAACCTTATTTTAAAATAGTAAATGATCAGGTAAAATTCCAAATGCTTAAAATTAAGTCTTAGATATTGTATAAGATCATCATGATGAATTTAATTTTCTCAAAAACATCAGTTTGCTCAAAAACATATTTTTTCAATCAAATTTCCAGAGAGTTGGCGTTATAACGCCATACCTTGCGTTATAACGTCAGTGTGCTCAATGAGGGCTAAATCTTCTAAGTACTGGAAATTCTGGAATAGCGTTATAACGCCAAAATTGGCGTTATAACGCTAGTTCAAAATTCAAACGTCACAAAATTTTGTCCTGACTTGGACTTACGTTATAACGCTATGTTTTGTACATAGTGTGGCGTTATAACGCTAAGTACAACCTGCACAAAAATACAAATCTAACGTCACAAAATTTTGTCCTAACTCATGATGGTGTTATAACGCTATGTTCTCTCTATGTAACTTGGCGTTATAATGCTATGTTTCGAAAACCTAATTTTGTTATAATGCTATGTTCCGAAAACCTAATTTTGTGCAGAAATGAAAAGGTATAAAAGGGGACCATCTTCTTCACTTTTAACCACTGAAAACCTTTAGCAAAAACAAAAAACCTTCCAGCAACCATTGTTGTGCCTTTGAGCTTATTATTAAATAGTTAAATCCATTTCATAATCTTCCAATTTTAATTAGCCAAATTATTCTATTGCTTATTGAAAGATTAGTTGTGCTATTAGTTTAGAGAACCATTATCTACTTTCTTTTGTTTCCATTGTGAACCGTTTGATTAAACCTAGGGTCCAATTATTCTACCGGTGTGTGTAAAGAGAGTTGGATTCCGCTTTTGTATTGCAACTTTGTTTATTGGAGCGGACCGGGCTTTTTACCGCAAGAAGCGGGGGCATCGGGGACCCGGAGACGTAGGCGAGGCCATTGGTGCAAGCCGAACTCCGTCAACACGCGATTGAGCCATCTCTTTACTCTCTACTATTTCAATTTACTAATTCCTATTTGTATTGTGTTAAGTGTGATTGAATTGCTTAATTAGGAGTTAGTGACATACACTTGAGTTGGTTAATTGAGAAATTGTATTACGCTTCTGCATATTAATTTGAACCATTGTGCATTGTAATTGCATTTGGTGAGATTGCAATTAAGTTCCTAATTGTTAGTTAAACGAAAAATTGTCCATAACCTAGGCCGCCTAGGTTTACAAATACCAATGATCATATCTTTGTAACATTTTCTTTAGAACGTTTTTTCTTAGGATGGTACAAAAGATGTTACAAATCGCTAACCATTATTTTCTTATGGTGTTGTCGAGTCTGGTACGAGTTTAAACTTTGGTCAATTTGATAATTGGGTTGAATTAAATTTTGAATTTTAAAAACCCCTCTCAACTTTGTCCACCAATTTTGAATATTATTTAGTATGTTCTAAATTTTTTTAATTTTGTTCGAAACAATAAAATAAGTTAGTTAAACATCTAATTTATCAATGCCAAATGTGTTGTTTATTTTTATTCTTAAGGTTTTTTCCATTAATGATCAATCTATTTTTTTATGAGTAACGTAATATATTGTAATAGCCTAATGTTACTGAGATTAATAAAAGGTCATTTTTGTATTTCAGTCAAATATGGTGTCACTATAGTTTATTGTTTTGTTTTTATTTTTTTATGAATATTATTCAATATAGTCATGTATTCTTTAATATCAATTTCTATTAAATATAATAAGTAAATAAAACTAATTTTATTGATTTTCTTATTAATTTTAAATTATCTCGTTGTTTTGTTTATTATTTATTTTTTCTTTAGTTATAGAATTATAATTTGTTTACTATAAAACTAAAAATGTTTATCAAGAAATGTTCAATTAAAAATGTGTAACCGGTTTTTATAATCTGCAAAATTAATTGATCCAACAAGCTATTTTGAATGGATCCGAATCTTCTATATTATTTTATTATTTTATATTGACATGTGGATCAATCGGGATTGTTGGATTTTGAATCACGAGCAGGTCTCAACACTCTAAACAACACTTTTACGATTAGAAACAGTTTCTTATATTGATTTTACTGTAGCGGACAAATATATTTGATACAGTAATATATCAAATCCTGATTCTTTTGAATAGAGGTTAGAGTCACATACACTCATGAGTGCACTATTTGATTGTGCTGTCATGATTTAAATCATTATATCAATAAATTACATGAAATGAGAAAAAATAAATAATTAAGTTTAAGAAAAAAATGTAATTCATTGATACAACACATAAGTGCACAATGAATGACAGTCATGTGTATATCTAACCCCTAACTCTTTGAATGGGTACGGTCTCAGTCAGAGTGGCAAATGTGTGACTTGCTCTCTCAGAAACCAAAAGCAAATGCAGTAAGAAATGTTTCATGTTGTGCAAAGTTAGAAGGAAGCAAAAAAATCTATTGCTGTGGGGTCAGTGTGGGGGTCAAAAAGGTAAGATATTTAGGGAATCGGATCTGTTGCTTGTAAAATCTCTGTTTGTTTCGATTTGGATCGTTCAAAATTCATGTAACGGTCAAAGCATTTGCCTCCTGAATCAAATTACAACCGTCCGTAACGATCGATCGATTTGTGACGATCGAATCGAGACAAAAACAAGTAGAAATTTTACGAACAGCAGATTCGGACCCGATATTTAGGGGTCCGAATCTGCTGCTCGTAAATCCCTGCTTGCTTCCCTGCTTGTCTTCGATCCGACCGCTCGATCGCCACGGACAGCTGTGATTTGATTCAGGGGGCAGATGTTTTGACCGTTAGATGAGTTTTAAACGGTCCAAATCGAAACAAACGGGAAAACAAGCAGGGATTTACGAGCATGAGATCCGGCTCCGATATTTAGCATGGTTTTGATGCCACGCTGGATTTCTCATATTACACTGTATCATTGTCTGATAGAATCACTTTTCATTCAATGAACAGTACAATTTTTCTTTTTCTGTTTGTTTTCTCTGCTGGACACGTGTCTTCTGCCTTTGCAAGTGGAATAACGCGTGTCTTCTGAAATTGCAAGTGGAACTTTTTCTGTTAGTTTTTCCCTGTTCGACGCGTCACTTTTGCCGTTTGACGCGTGGCTTCGACACGTGTTTAGTTGTGCTTTTTTGTTTTGCGCAGTTCCTGCTTTGTTTTGTTCTCTTTTTTTACCTTTTCTTTCAGACTGAATGCATTCATTTGACCTTCTTTCTCACATTCTTTTTGCTGCTTCGCAAATGGCGAAAAAACTCACCTCTCCTCCATCTTATCTTCCTACCACTAGGAATCACCATTCTACACCTGCCGAACCTCTCCTCCATTGACCTTCCTCTTTCCTCTCGCCTAACAACAAACTCTAGACCTAACCCTAACTCGCAAACTCCAGATCCGGCCTGTCAGTCTCTCTCCTCTTTCTACTCTCCCTCCTCATTCCGCTTTCTCCCTCTCCGCACGACCTACAAATTGAGATCGGTTTGATGAGCGGTTTGTGACTTTGATGAGCGGTTTGTGACTTTGATGAGCGGTTTGTGACTTTGTGTGTTAATTTGGAGACCTAACCTTGCCGTTGTTTTCCCAGCTGTAGCCGCAGTCAAGATGGAGAGCGAGGAGTTCAATGAAGCGACGGACCAGCGCGCCTTTGTTCTTCAGATCGCTGCTTCCCTCAAACCCTAGAGTGTGACAGTAATTTCTTTCGCCTCTTCCCTATTGCCTCAGCTTCCGATTTGAACAAAAGGATGCTCCATCTCGCCTCTTTTATCTCCTCTTTTTCTGTACATGAGGTGTTAATGTTCCGATTTTCTTTATTCTATTAATTTTGTGCAATTTTGCTAATTTTATGTTTTCTGTACGTGACAGATGACCCCAAGTTTATGTGATGGCTGTGAATTTTGTCCACTAAAAATTGATTTCGTAAATTAAAACTGCATGTTTTATAATCAATAGGCTTCACGAAGTTTACTGATATGACTATGGTTGAGTTTCCTTGCACATACTTTGGTCTCAAAAAAAGGAAATCGAAGAAATTGCGGCAGGTGCTTAACTCAGGAAGTGATGCTCCACTTCTCCGAACTGATAATTTACCAGATGATTTTCATCGGAGGGAGCATGACGCTGTCACTGGAGTGAAGGATCAGGTGAGTTTGATTGTCTGAAGCAGTCTTTTGGATTTCATATTATCATGAGACATATTTATCATTTGGACCCTTCGCTGATATGTTGAGCAAACACTTCCCTTGCTAAAAAATTTGTCTTATGCGAAATTAACACAAGCGAAGATTTCATTTTTAGAAAATGTGTCTTCTACAACTTCCACTTGTTCCTTCAGTCAATGCATTGTGAAATGAAGGTTTATTATCTAATATTTTTGCTTGAGATGATAGTTGTACTTGGTCTATGAACAATAAAAAAAAGATGGGCAATTTACGAATGGCTTTCTAAAATGGAAAAGTGCTTTCAAACAAAAGTATGATTCTACAGTGTGTAAATTTTATGATGAGTTTATTGTTTTCCTTTTTTAGGGAAGATTTATAATTTCTTTATAATTTCATGATGTTTCTTTTTTGTGCTATTCTTAATTGAGATCTCAGGCAACTAGATTTATTAATAGTGGACAGTTTAATTCTCTTTTTATTCTATTACTGTATGTTCAATCTAAGATGGCAGCTTTTGTTTGCAGCATTGGTGTGGTTGTGTTAAGTTATTTTCTTACCAGAGGTTTTATCTTATTATGAGATGCCTTCCTTGATGTTATGAATGTTACAGAACATCGTGCACGCAGTGATCACCGATTTTATACTTGGAATGCATCTAGTGTGAAAAGGCTCGGCAGATCTCAGTCATGCCTTTATAGATCTCGGTGGATGCTATATGCTCTAGCTACCTATCAAGAGATGTTTTAAATAACAACTTTTGATCCAACCGGTTAACATCATTACATGTCAATTTCTTTATCTATTTTGTTCATTATTGTCTTTGATTTCATCCATTATTTTCTGTGTTTTGTTATCTTCCAGATGAAATGAATTGGATGGAGAATTGAGCTATTTAGGAGCAGGGAGGAAGCCTCAGATTTTCTTTTGTTGCAAATTAGTATTGATCATGAAAACAGAGAATAATTCGCATTCTGGTGAGGCCTACTTTTCATTTTCTTTGCAAAATTCAATGTAGGATTTTTACATTGCAATTTAGCACATAGACTGAGTTTACCGGTATTTGCTTTTTCTGACAACAACTGAAGAGTAAAGAATTTTGTCCGGTTTCTATAGTCAATATAGGTAGCCTTTTCGGTATCTAATGTTTTGTGGTTCGATCTAAGCTCAGTCTTCTGTTCTAACATAAAATAAGTTATTTAGATATAATGTGAAGTCTACCAAATTGGCAATTGGACTAATTCCCATTTTGTTTTTGTATGTTCTAAATTTCAGATGGCATATGCATTAATCCACAACAAAGAGCCGGTAAGATATTCGATTATCTAATAAAGTATATTTTTATTTTTTATATATAAGCCAATCCATTTTTTCAAAAGTAACTAATGTAAGTCGATCACACAACAAAATCAGGTTAAACAATTGATATGAAGTTTGGATCAAGAATAGCAATTTTAAGATTCTCTCTTACAGATTTGGTGACAACGAGAACTATTTTCACTGCTGCAAATGTGATATATTCTAAGGGTGCGTTTGGATCGCCCAAGGATAGCACAAACCCGAGAATAGCTGTTATTCTGTACTTCAAAACGATCCAAATATGTTTTAGCTATTTTGGGTTAGTGCCAAATAGTTGCTAATCCGCTAACCCGTCAATTGGTTGGGTTAGCAAGGTTAGTGGTTGTAAGGATAGCAAAAATCATTTATTATTATTATTACTATTATTATTATTATTATCAGTATTATTATATTATATATTATCATTACCATCGTTAATTATTTATTTATTTATTTCTAATTATTACCAATATAATAATAATAATTATTATTATTAATATTATTATAATTATTATCATCATCATTATAATTATTATATTTACATTTATTATTATTATTTATCATTATCATTATTATTATATTATTTATTAATATTATTGTTAATATTATTATTTATTGTCATTATTTATTGTCATTATTTATTATTATATTATATTATTTATTACTACATTATATTATTTATTATTATCATTATAATTATTATATTATTTGTTCGTATTATATTATTTATTATTATTATTAGTTTTATATTATTATTATTTTCATTTTTTATTATTACTTTTTTATTATCATTATTATTATTTTATTATATTTTTATTTTTTATTTATTAATATTATTGTATTATTATTATTTATTTTTATTATTGTCATTATTTATTATTATTTTATATTATATTATTTATTATTATTATTTATTATTATTTATCATTATAATTATTATTTATTATTATCATTATTATTTATTATCATTTATTATTATTATTATTATTTATTATTTATCATTATATTATTATTATTATATTATTTGTTAGTATTATTATATTATTTATTATTATATTATCATTATTGTCATTATAATAATTATTATTACATTGTAATTATAATTATTATATTATTACTATTTTATTATTATTATTATCATTATTATTATTATTATTATTATTTTATATTATTATTATTGTCATTATTTTATTATTATTGAAATTTATTGTCATTTGTGTTATTATTATTATATTATTATTATTGTATTATTATTATATTATAAATTGATATTATTATTTTATTATTATATTATTATTATTATTATATTATTATTTTATTATTATTATTCGTTAGAAAACTAAAATAATTTATTATTTTACTAATTCTCACCATCACTACTCCAAATGTGCAATCCAAACAACATTTTCACTAACCTAGATAGCACAAATTAGCACTATTTTTGCACTAACTTAGATAACACTATTTTTGCACTATTTCAACTACTAATTTAGATAACACTATTTTTACACTAACCATGACATGATCCAAACGCACCCTAAATGTTTTGGCACTGTTATTCATACTATACTGCAATAGGTAATGAATCCTATAAAGTAAAACCTCATTCTCTATTTTTCGCAGCCCATTGCTTATGAATTTGTTTTTTTTTTCTTTGCAAAAAAAGGAAGAGGGGACGAAGCAAGCTACAATCAAACCTCAGGCGCTTGCACAAAGCTTCAACGAAGTCGCGGATCTCTGCTAGCCCTCCTATTGGTGGTGAGTTCAGACGAAATGTAGGAGAAGCTACAGTGGTAATTACTGCCAATGTATTAAAAAAATATTAGGACTATATCTCCAAGGTAACGGTAGAATTTGTCTACAATCAATTGCTTATTGTCGTTGTATTAAAAAATATTTAGATAAAAAGAAAGGATAAGAATTTTGTGGGTTTGGAATGTGTGTAGTGTTGTCAGATCCCAACAAGAGATTCATATGCAATATTGAAGCCTATGACAGTAATGGGGAGAATTGCGATGTGTATCTCATAGCACCTGACAAAATAACATAAATTGTTATTAATTAGCATCCTTTGCAAACTGGTAATTAGTTTGTCTTCTTTCTTTCAGGCAATGGAAGATTTTATGGGGGAAATGGCTCAAATTATGAGCCAAACCAAGCAGGTAACCATGCATGCATTCTCTGAAAGAAAACTATGTACAACGTCAACCGACAATTAGGCACGATTCAAAGCGGGCATGTTACAATTTAAGAAATATATGGGATTTATATTGTAAAAAGTGCTTCTAACCTCTGCCATATCACTCAGCTCGCCGGATATCTAAGATAGTTTGATCACATTCTATTCTTTATATTTTATTGTTAATTTCTTTTTAGCTGAGGTTCTATTGTTTAATTATGAATGAAAATGTCTAATTCTAGCTACCGACAAGGTTATTGTCAGTGACAATCATCGAACCAAAGCTTCTTTTGAGAAATGAAAACTTCTTACTGCGTTGATTTTTCAGGTGAGTTATTTCTACGTGTCATGCTTTTAGGATAGAAGGAACTTATAAGGTTTAGATATATTGGAACTATAGAAAATCTATGGGTATAGCTTCCATTTTGAGGTTTCAATTAAATGTTGTCCTAACTCATGATGGTGTTATAACGCTATGTTCTCTCTATGTAACTTGGCGTTATAACGCTATGTTCCGAAAACCTAATTTTGTGCAGAAATGAAAAAGTATAAAAGGGGACCATCTTCTTCACTTTTAACCACTGAAAACCTTTAGCAAAAACAAAAAAACCATCCAGCAACCATTGTTGTGCCTTTGAGCTTATTATTAAATAGTTAAATCCATTTCATAATCTCCCAATTTTAATTAGCCAAATTATTCTATTGCTTATTGAAAGATTAGTTGTGCTATTAGTTTAGAGAACCATTATCTACTTTTTTTGTTTCCATTGTGAACCGTTTGATTAAACCTAGGGTCCAATTATTCTACCGTTGTGTGTAAAGAGAGTTGGATTCCGCTTTTGTATTGCAACTTTGTTTATTGGAGCGGATCGAGCTTTTTACCGCAAGAAGCGGGGGCACCGGGGACCCGGAGATGTAGGCGAGGCCATTGGTGCAAGCCGAACTCCGTCAATACGCGATTGAGCCATCTCTTTACTCCTTACTATTTCAATTTACTAATTCCTATTTGTATTGTGTTAATTGTGATTGAATTGCTTAATTAGGAGTTAGTGACATACACTTGAGTTGGTTAATTGAGAAATTGTATTACGCTTTCGCATATTAATTTGAACCATTGTGCATTGTAATTGCATTTGGTGAGATTGCAATTAAGTTCCTAATTGTTAGTTAAACGAAAAATTGTCCATAACCTAGGCCGCCTAGGTTTACAAAGTGGTATCAGAGCAGTGTTGTGCTTGATAGTTAGGAACCGTCTTAATTATAAGCTAAGATCAATTATCATACCAAACAAATGGCCAACCCACTTAGGCATGTTTCTTCACCTCCCGTGTTGGGGCAAGGGTGTAAGAACTTTGGGTATTGGAAGAGGTGCATGATTAACTATATAGGTATCATGGACTTATTAGAAGTGGTCACAACCAAGTTTGTACCGGAATATAGCCCGGATAACAAATTAACCATACCATCTCTTATGAAAAAGAGAGAAAATGACTAAGCGGTAAATGCAATTTTGGCATTGGTGCATGAGTCAATTGCCCCAATCTTTGGTGAAGCCATTAATGCATATGATATGTGGCATGCCCTATTGAGAAAATATGAGGGAAATGACTTGTTGAAACGGTCTAGGGGTGCCGGTCTTCAATCCTTATTTGAAAACTTTAGGATTTAGGATTGGAGATGATGAGTCTATTGAGGATATGTATACTAGGCTAACCCTTTTGACAAATGATTTTGTTGAAATAGGTGACCCATTGACACCTTGCAAAGTGGTTAGCAAGCTCATAAGGATTATGATGAGAAGGCCATCATGGCAAGGTTACATGAGCTCCTTGGAAGCTATGCATAACGCTAGAGAGGTGCCATTCACTCCCGAAGAGATTTACTCATTCCTCAAAACCTTGAGGAAACTCTTCGTCAAATAGGAGAAGATCAAAGTCACAAACCCGTTGCACTAGCGGCACAAAACTCAAGGCCATACAACAACTCCAAATCTTACCATAACCCTTCATCCTCCAATACTAGAAACCAAATTGAGACCAACCCTTTCAAAGACTTTGGGCAAGATCACAACAAGGAGATACCGATACTCACCAAAATGATCCAAGGTCTATTCGCATACGAAAGAAGGCTCAATTCAAAAAGGGAAGAAGAGGGAAAGAGAATAGTATGTTTGATGTGTGACAAAGAAGGTCATACAATTCACACTTGCTATAGATTGTTTCCTCAAATGAAAACCCAAGATGGAATTGAGAGACAAGATCAAAGAGGGGGGCAAAAGCTAGATGGATTTAAGGGTAGAAGGAATCCCAAGGCTATGCAAGCCGAGACTTGGGAAGAAGAAGATTGTGAAGGAGATGAGTGTGTAGCGGAACAATCAAATGACCCTCAAACACCCTATGCACTCATGACAATAGTTGATGATGAGTGCTTATGGAAGACAATGAAGAGACCAAGAAGAAGGTTGATCTTGATACCATCATATCAAAGAATCAAGTTACCGATCCGAGAGTGATTGAACTCATAAAGAGATTCGCACTTGCCCGAGTTGAGAAAGTGGATGAAGGACAAGAAGAGAAACCGTTAGAGGACGCACAACAAATGGAAGAGGCAAAACCGGTGGAGGATGAACAACCGGTAGAGGAGAAGAAAACGGAAAATGAAGAATCCAAGGATGACTTTAGTGCTTCAACCTCATCCGATGAGGCAAAGGTATCTCTAAACTCAAATGAGGTTAAATTTTGTCTAGGACTTCCATCCGATGATGAATCGGATGATGATGATGAGTATTCTAGTAGTAACACAAGCAATCAAACTAATGAAAATTCCTTGAAACTTGAAATTCTTAGGTTAAGCAAACTTCTAATTGAAGCTAATCATGCCATAGTGAGTAGAGATGGTAAAATTGGGAGTTTAAATAATAGGATTCTTGAGCTTGAGTCCAAGGTAAATGAATTTGAAACCAAGGTAAAGATTTGTGACAAACACGTTGAAACTATTGTAAAGTTAAAACTTGATAAAGAAAATATGGAAAAGGAAATCGGATCCTTAAAATCCACTTGTCCAATTTGATATGCAGATTCCTTCGACCGCAAATCAAACTAGACGGATTGGAAGTAGACTCATATATCTACAGGTCGATGGCTTGAGACGCTAAAAAAGTTAATTATGATTCCGATGAGCGCAACTGAAGTTGCTACAAAAAAATATTAAGTATGATAAGCATTTTTTTCTACAAACTTCAACTACGTTCGTCGGGACCGTAATTAAGTTTTTTTATCGCGCAAGTCATCGAGTTGTAGATATCTGAGTCTATTTCCATAGCGTCGAGTTTGATGGATTGTGCATCTCAAATTTGGCTCCATCTTCAACTTATGTCTTAATTAGTAATTTTTATAACGAGTTTGCGTCAGATTCAATTTTAAATCACTCGTTTCTCCGATCGCAAATCAGACTAGATACGGTAGAAGTAGACTCGAATATCTACAGCTCGATAACTTGCGACAATAAAAAAATTTAATTACAGTCCCGACGAGCACAATTGAAGTTGTTACAAAACTTACCTAAATATAAACCAATTCATGAATTAAAATACAACCCAACTCAATACAAAAGTTGAATTATTTTTATAACTGATCTGAAAAAAATAAAAAATAATATTTATAATCCCGAATTCAAATCTTTAACAATAATGACTCAATTTTTAAACGTTCACGTTCACATGTTAACATCTAGATCCATGCGTTCAGAGGTACTTAGAAATTCTTTTTGTTCTGTTTGAATTTCTAAGTGCCCTCCGAATGCATGGGTCTAATAACACGTCTGAACGTAAATTATAAAATAGGGTCATTATCATGAAATATTTAATTTAGGGTCATATATATTATTCTTTATTTTTGTAAGTTAGTTATAAAATAATTCATATTGGACGGTATTTGTAATACCGTCCATTTTGCTTTTTTTTTAACGGTGTTCATAACACCGGTCTTTTTTATTTTTCGAGCTTTCCAAATACTCTTTAAACGAATACCATCCATTTTACTTTTTTTCTGAACGGTGTTTACAACATCGGCCTTTTTTATTTTTCAAGTTTTTCAAATAATCTTTGTGATAATTTATTTATTTAATTTCAAATAATAAAAAATCGGCCTTGATTTCTTTTGAGGTAGATGGGGTCCTTAAGTAAATTAAATATGAATTTGGATGGGACCTACGAATTCGTCTCTGCTGTCGTAATTTTGCGTGCTATAGAGTTAATCAGAATGCTTAAAATAAATTTAGACGGCGGTGATTTTATCCGAAGAAAATAGGTATTATAATATAAATTTTTAAATCTCACTTGTCATAAAAACAGTGACAGGATCATGTCATCACCTTTATGATAACAGATTCGTTTACTGAAGCTCACAATGTTGTTGCTCGAATGCTTGTGCATCAATCAAAAAAAATATTAAAGCAGCTATTGGGTGGAAGAGTATATCTACTTTTCTAAAGAAAAAAATAATGACTCTTCAGAATTTCAGAATTTTTTTATTTTGTTAATTATGAAAATGATAGTGATAAAAATAGTTAAGAGATATCAATTTTTCGATCGAATGGTCAGAACATAGAAAATCTACCGTGCGACATTTTTTTTGAAAATGTTTGCACGGTAGAATTTCTACCGTGTGAAAGAAATGTCTTTTCTTACGAAGTTCTACAAAGAAGGCCTCATATAAATAATTATGATAGTGACCATGTATAGTAAAATAATTTCAACTATAATCATTAAAATGTATTTATTGATGCATTAATAAATAAATAAATTAATATAATTTATGCTTGAGATAAATTGATGCATCAACGCGTAACATTTTCTTAATGCAATAACAAATTTGTTTTAAATTAAATTAATTAATTAAAAAACTTATGGTCATGACTGAAATATTTTTCTCTGCATAGTCATGACTGGAAATATTCTTTTTTACATAGTCATAGTAGGAAATTTTTTAAAATTGAATTGTGGTTGAGATATGAATTGGGGCACGGTAGATTTTCTATCATGCGGCGAAAAAAAAAAAGCTGCCGTACGATAGAAAATCTACCGTTCTAATCATTCAATCTAAAAATTCGTTTTCCTTGATTACTTTTATCACTACTATTTTTATAATTACCAAAAAAGCTGTCAGAATTTAGAAGGACACTTTTATAAAAATCTAGTCCATTTACATTTACATTTATCATATGGGCCTTGAATAACAAAATATACTTTAGTTTTTCAAAAGCAAAACTTATTTTTGCACCCATGTTATGGACTCATTATTTGCATTTCAAAAACTTTTTTTTAATCTTTAAGTTATTTAAACAAAATTATGAGAAGTTTTATATTGAACCATTTATTCCTAAATGATAGAAAAATCAAGTTAAATTTTTTTATGAACAAGCTATAATTATACAACTTTTAAGATTTTTAATTCCAAGATCATTGTTATTTCATATAGAAGTTTTGAAATAGTTATATAAACACGCGAGGGTGCAGATAATCCCATTTTCAGAACTGCTTTAAAATAAATTATGTATTTTCCCTAAAATTTTATTTTCTTTTGAAAATGTAAAAGATACATTATACATAATAGCTATAAGGGAGAAAATATAGCGGATACGAGACTTATAGTATTGAAATCATATCTATATCTACAGTTCATCAAGTGGATAACAATATGAATTTGGATGTTAGACATATGCTAAATTTTAAAATCAAATTCACATTAAACGAATATAAATACAAAATAAATAATCAACAGACACGATCTTAATTACATATATTAAATAATATATAATATTTACTACTAATAAATATACACGTATATTACAAATATGTATTTAAAATAATGAAATTAAAAGTGATAATATCAAAATTGATAAAAATATATGAATATATTAGTTGAAGTTGATGTTGAAAATATGCTAGAAATTAAGATCTATAAATAAAAATATGGAAAAAATTGGGTGCTCCATTATCTGGGTACATCTGCGTACTCATGCTAGTGATGATTGTTGGCATTGAATCTAGAGAATTGAAAAAGTAAAACTATTATATATTATTATAAGGTACAATGCATGTGGTCGGTGGAGTTGGGTGCACCGAGTACTCGAGTGAAGTATGCAAGTCTTTGCCTAAAAATATTTATAATTTATCTTTATTTTACAAATAAAATTCTTAAATCATATGTTATTATGGCGAATTCGGATATACTCGAATATCCACAATATTTTGACAATTCAATTATTCAAATCATTTTTATGAATGCGACATCAAATTCATATTCATATCCATATTCATATCGACAATACCATATTTATGCCATCTTTTGCATTCTTTTTCCTCTAAAACTTTTTATCTGATGTTCTTTCTGTAAGCATTAACTCAATCTTGTTTGAGAATTTGCAAAATCATTCAAAGAGTAATCTTGTCACAAGTTTAGTTTGTGATATGCAAGTGCAAATAGTTATAATCAGATATGATTAAGGTCATATGATGATCCCTCAAGTCAAGAGGAGCATAACACGATCAAAAGCTTGAAGAATGGAGCATTGTCCAATCAAACATTATAACGAGATGACAACTCGTTATAATGTATATGCAAGCTTGAGGAAAATGGATTAAGTATCGAAAAATTTGAGAGATATGTTGCGGTAACGACTCAGAAACTCGTCATAACAAATTGGAGGACATTGTAACGAGTCATGGCTCGTCATAACAAGTCTGGAGATCTAAAGTTGGAGAAATTTGACTAAGTACAAGAAAACCTGAGCTGCTGCATCCTTTCTTCCTCCTAGAAACATACCTTTTTCTAAATCTTTTACAACAGTCATTGATAACCTCTTGAGCTCTATTTATCTAGCTAAATCTTTGTTCTAATCTCAAGTTTAAATAGTCTAAATAGATCTATAGCTTTGTGAGATATTGTTTATGTGATTATTTACCATCATCCATTCTTCTATTTTTTCTATTGGGCGTTGTGATTAGTTGGCTTGGTGCTCCACCGGTGTGTGTAAGTGATGCCAAGTTCGACACCGTGTAAATTGGGTTGGTGCTCCACCGATGTGTGTAAGCGATACCAACTCCACCTTATATTTGAACATTTGTGTTAGTGAAGCGAACCGAACTTTTTACCGCAAAGACGGGGGCGTCGGGGATCCGGAGACGTAGGCATAGTCGAATTCCGTCAACATATTGAGCTTTCTCTTCTCTATCTTTTATAAGCTTCCAGAGACGTAGGCATAGTCGAACTCCATCAACATATTGAGCTTTCTCTTCTCTATCTTTTATAAGCTTCTCACTATTATTTAAATTGCAAAGTTATTAGTTGAAAATTGTTGGTATTGACTGAATTGCTTGTTTGTTTGAACAGAGAAATTTTCACCTCAGTCTCTAATTTCCTTAGTAATTGTCATTGGTGAAAAATCTAGCCTTCCTAGGTTTATCAGTATCGAGGGTCTCGTGAAGTAGGCGTTGCAAAGCTTTGGTTGAATCACGTTATATCGCCTGTAAACTCTTTTACTCTCTTTTTTAGTCAAATTGCTTTTAATCTTGTTTATCCTTGTACTATATACATTTGGTTTACTTAGTACAAAGATCTTGATTAATTCTTGAACAGAATTGTATACACTTTCGTATTAAACTTTTAAGATCTTTTAGACCACAATTCTTACACTTTTAATTTAAACTTAAATATATTTTGTGATCGCCGTAACATCAATGAACATGTAAATAATTCAATGTGCCACTAGTCGGTCCAAAAAGTAATTATTAGAGGTATTCATTGGTTTTGGTTTATTTAATTTAACCGAATCAGTAAATTTTGGATTAAATGATTCTATGTTTTATTTAAATGGATCAGTTCGGTTAAATTTTAAAATACTTTGATAATTATGTTTTGTTGCGCTCGTAATTAATATTAAGTATGATAAGTATTTTTTTTTCTACAAATTTCAGCTATGCTTGTCGGGACCGTAATTAAGTTTTTTTATCGTCGCAAGTCATTGAGCTGTAGATATCCAAGTCTACTTTTATAGCGTCGAGTTTGATTTGCAGTTGGAGGATTATGCATCTCAAATTTGACTCTATCTTCAACTTATGTCTTAATTATTAATTTTTATCACGAGTTTGCGTCAGATTCAATTTTAAATCGCTCATTTCTCCGATCGCAAATCAGACTAGATGCGATAGAAGTAGACTCGAATATCTACAGCTCGATGACTTGCGATAACAAAAAAACTTAATTCCAGTCCTGACGAGCACAATTGAAGTTGTTACAAAACTTATCTAAATACAACTCAATTCATGAATTAAAATACAACCCAACTCACATATAAAAGTTGAATTATTTTTATAACTGATCTGAAAAAATAAAAAATAATATTTATAACTGTAGATTCAAATCTTTGACAATAATGACTCTATTTTTAAACGTTCACGTTCGCATGTTAACATCTAGATCTGTGCGTTCAAAAGTACTTAGAAATTCCTTTTGTTCTGTTTGAATTTCTATGTGCCCTCCGAATGCATGGTCTAATAACACGTCTGAACGTAAATTATAAAATAGGGTCATTATCATGAAAGATTTAATTTAGGGTCATATATGTTATTCTTTGTTTTTCAAATTAGTTATAAAAATAATTCATATTCAAATCAAAAATCAAATGGACGGTATTCGTAAAACCGTCCATTTTTCTTTCTTTATTTCTGAACGGTGTTCATAACACCGGCCTTTTTAT